>LBNU01011549.1:8527-20809 GCA_014162995.1 Artemisia annua | reverse complement strand
CAAAACCGGAAAAGAGGATGACTTAGGAACCGAGACCAACGACGAAGTCACGTAACGTACGGTGACTTTGAGTCTAGCTACAAGACTCGTAAATAAAGAAAAGCGCTTCTTGGGAGGCAACCCATGCTTTGTGTTTGTTTGTTCGTTTGTTTGATTTTATTTGTTTCCGTATGTAAGTTATATTTCTTGTTAATGATTCATGCTTCAAACTAAATTGTGAAAATGCTTTATTTTGTTTTTAACTTCGTCTTAACTACATATAAAGGTATTTTGCAAAAGCTAAGTGTAAGGGAAATCCAAATCGGTTTATAAAGAACGAATGAACATGAATCATAACAATGAAATTAACCTACATACTAGTACTTGTTTGAGTCAAATGCTTGTATCGAGTCATAATGAATTTTTGCAGGAATTCCAGGAAGTAAGATCTAGTTTTTCCAAACTTTTTCCCGGAAGCTTAACATGAGAATTCTGTCAGAACTTTCTGACGGCGTCAGGATTAACACTTGACGGCGTCAGGTTATAATTTTCTGCAATTTTTGAAAGTTTTGTATTTTTCCGGAAACCTAAAAAGTTTTGTCGATTCTTTAACTTATAATCTCCAGGAATTCTGCAAATTATTCATTCCACAAGCATTATATCTTATTATATAGATTTTACCACCGATTTTACGCGAGGTTGGCCTTTATCTTTTTCAGGATTAACAGGTTATTTTGGACAAGAAGACGTTTATTATTTTGGAAGGCAAGCTTTGAACGTTCGTCTATCTTGGAAGAAGATCTAACCATGTTACATCATTATCCACAACAAACGATTCAGGGGAGTCTTTGATTTCATTCTTTCATTTTATTTACTTTTACGTCTTTTATTTGAACATGTTTTGTTTGACAGTAAATTTGTAATAAAACCAAGAAAAATATTTGTTAGGGCAATTTTAGCGCCAATTTAAAAATTTTTACAACATTTAGAAGTGAAACCTTGATCTTAATAAGCGTCTCATGGATAGGAAATTGTATGACTAGCACAAAACCGTACCACTAAAAAATTTTCCACCCCAAATATGTGAGGTTCGCCCCTAGAATTGGTAGGAAAAGCATCCATCTTTGGTGCTATGATGTGAGTACCGGTAGCATTTAGATTCTAGAACTTGCGTTAGGACCATCTCAAATCCACAAGTGAGACTATATTCGTGTAGTTAAGATCTACTACATGATAAGAGGCATTAGGATTAACCCATTGTTTTACACCCGTATATTTGTTATAATTACATTGACTTCATTGGTCAAGTAATTCTCCCACACCCTTTGCGTTGTATCCATTTTTGGTACACGATACCCCTAGTACACCCCTCCGAGCCTATCCTTTCGTTTCGACCTTTGAGCATCTTACTCAAAGTGAGAATTTGTTTACACCCCACTAAATGTACACCCAAATCGCCTTAGCCTACCTTGTATGCACCCACCTTTGGTGCATTATTGTGAAAACATTTGTTAAACCCTTAGTTAATTATCCGGTCAATTACATGGTTGCTAAGTTAAGTCATATCCTTGTACATATTGTTTTGGGACGATTGGGACTCATGGGTAAAGTACTAGTGTAATGAAGTAATGGGGAAGAACAACATTATTACCCCCATACGTGCTAAATATTTAAAAAGTACTCCAAGTTTTTCGATTATCTTAATTCGAGTCATTAGAATAGTGATTGTAAAGTTATGTAAAGATTCAAGTGTAAGGGGAATGCAAATCCCCTATGATGTATTATTTTGGATGGTAGGGCAAGAGTGTATGAAAAAAAAATCGAAAAATCAAGAAAAATACAAAAAAATATGAAAAAGAAAGAAGAAAAACATACGGACTACCATCCCGTTTCCTTTTATGTTCCTTTTTAGTTTTTGTTATTTCATTTTTAGACTAAGATTGAGTCGAGTCTTGACTTAAGCAACGATGTAGAGTGCATGTATTTGATCATGATAATTAACTCGCCACCACTAAAATACCCTTTATTCCAACCAAACCGTGTTATCATATCCCTACACCTTACGTTACAACCCTTTATAAAGCCCTCTTTGATAGTTTATCTTAGGTGCTTACGCCTAGTGGAGGAGTAATTGATCCTTTCCCAAGCCTATGGTAATCTATTTGCTATGACAGGTAGTGAGTGTTATTTTCCGTTTCCATTTATGAGATATAAACTTTATGACATTTGAGAGATGTGAGAATCCAAACACTATTTGTGAGGTGCTAGTGTATGATTTCCGTGCTTGTTATGATTAGGGTCTAATAACTATTTGTTGTAATTACTTTTATATTCGTGTTAAATGACCCCTAACTCATATTTTGATTGGAATAAAAGCTCATTTGCTTGAGGACAAGCAAATCTCAAGTGTAAGGGTATTTGATGAGACGAAAAGTGTTACGCTTTTAGGGGGTCATTTAAGCCCTAATTCGTATAAATGTGATCAAATATTGCCCTAAATCGTTCCTTTTGTCATTTTAGGTACTTTTGAGAGGAATTCTGGAAAACATGCATATTCGGACGTTTTTGGAGCATAAAAGTGAAGAAAACGACAAAGTCTCAAAAGATGAAGATTTACAACCTGACGGCGTCAGAAGTCACAAGGTGACGCCGTCAGAAAGCCTTGACAAAAGAGTGGAAACCAATTATCAAATGACGGGCCAGAGGAAATTTTGGATTTAACACCTGACGCCGTCAGGTGTTAGGAAAAGTAGGCCGTCAGGAGTAAAGTTAAAGAGTGACGGCCCAGAAGGATTTATAAGGTGACGGCGTCAGAAGTGGATCTAGGCCATCCGAGAAACCTAATGGCGGCGAGCTGACGGCGTCAGCCCTTATAACCTGACGCCGTCAGAGTGTAAAATCTATATATAGTTTTCTAATTTTCATTCATTAGTGTGGAACTTTGTGGAGAACTTTTAGGGCAAACCCTAAAGACGAATTTTCTGTACTTTTTAGGGTTTCCAACCCTTGGAACCCTCATGCTTAATTAAAGATAAGTCTTCACTTTAATTCAATCAATATGTCTATGTGTTGGTTGATTATCTCTTTTGCTTGTCTTTTAATTAACATGTGTAGCTAAATTCTCTAGTGTTTGCTTAGATCTAATGAAACCTAACTATTAATTATTGGTTAATTGGTGTGTGTTGTTGTTTGTTGGGATGATTGTTCCATCAATGTTAGGCTCAAGAAAACTGGCCAACCTCCTTTATGGTAACGTGCTTGAACGTCTTGGGAAACATGTAGCCAAGGCATACTAGGCTATTAAGGTAGTATTTAACGCATGAGCCACTGTTTACAACCCCTATGGTTGTGCCGTGCATGGCATAGGGCGAGATAAGAGCTCATAGAATTGGAGAGATATGTATGCCACTCCATGAGTTATTAGGAATACACCCTTCATCCACACAAGTAACATACATATCAATTAACCGGTAAAAGATAGTTAGGGAGTAATGAAATCTAAGTAAACACAACTTTCTCCATATTGTTTTCACAACCACAATAGTTTAGATATTTATTTTATTTTAATTTGCATAAGTAGTAAACTTGGGTTAGTTGACTAGCAACTAATTCCGCCCTTCTTCCAAAACCGAGATTTTACTTGCTTTCCATAAAACATAAAAATACAAAAAGAATCTTCCTTCCACCCTTAGACCTATTAGAGTAGGTTTTCTATCCTAACGAACACTATTCCCTGTGAGAGAACGATCAATCCCCCGTACTTACCACTATCCTATACTACATCGGTCAGGTACACTACCTGGTGGGGTTGTAAGCCTCTTGAGATCCCTCGAGAGGTAAAACCTGTTGTAAGGTCACAAAACCACGCATCACTTGTCTCCTTGCAAACTGGATTGGAATGCACTTTCGATCGCCTTGCCGGAGTGACGAGTCATACGCTGCTCATATGATTTGAGAGAACTTAGCAATTCTTGAATACCCAAAGTTTTGAGATCTTTGGTGTTTTCAATGACTGCTATAATTGGATCAAATTTTTCGGGAATACTGATGAGAATTTTCTCAACAATACGTTGGTCTTCAATTTCATCACCATAACTTTTCATCTGATTAATCAAATCGGTTAATCTAGATGAATATTCATTTAGTGACTCATTTTCCTTCATCTTCGTGTTCTCGTAATCTCGTCTAAGAGTTTGTAGCTTTATAGCTCTCACTTTGACATCTCCTTGAAATTCTTACTTGAGCACCTCCCAAGCTTCTTTGGCTTTTTTTAGACACATGATTTTCGGGAAGATTGATGGTGTGACTCCCCGCTGAAATCTTTCATTTGATCATCGGTTAATTTTTCCGTATCAACGGGTTCTTCAAATGTGTTTTTGACATCGTCAAACACATCTAAAGAATCAAATAGTGTCTCCATTTTGACACACCAAAAATCATAATTTTCACCATCAAAAATTGGGACGACAACATGACTTAAATCAAAACCTTGTCGTCTTGCCATGACACCTTTAAAAAAATGATAAGAACTCGTTTAACCCAAATGGATTCGAACAAGCTCTGATACCAATTTATGTTGGATATATGAGATATTACTCTCACAAAAAATTGTTCACAAAAATTTATTACGACAAAGTATAAAACAACTCTCGTTAATATGAAACAATTGTCACTCAAAAAAATCTTTATTTAAAACTTGAAATGTATTTCTTTTGTAGGCAACTGGTACATTTTATTACATCTTTGATGTTGCTTTTATTGGCCAACTTTGCATGGCCATATACAATGTGAAATACTGTCATTCAAAGATAGCCTGAGATACTCTACCGACAATACTACATAGATTTATCACATGTCTAGTTGACTACTATTTAGAAAGCAAATTGCATATTTTCTTTGGTAACAAAAACATGCCTAAAAACTTAGCCATACTATTCTTTTCTCATACTTGAATAGTTGGGAAGACTTTTGGCTTTCAAAAAAACGTTTTTCTTTTTCTTTATTTTGTAGAAAACACATTAGTTTACAAGGACCTTATAAAAAAACATTAACAAAACCTTGTAACTTATTAGTATATTGAAAGAACCTTATAACTTAAAAGTTTTTTTTGTTTTGAACAGCATAAAACTAGAGAGAATCTTACAAAGCAACAGTACAAGCAATTTTGGATCATAAATCCAATTCATCCATGTTGGATTAGCTTTTCTATTGCTACTGGAAAACCAAGAATGAGATAAAATTTTGATGTCATCAACCAACGTGTCCTTTCGAGGGGTTTTGAGTCGAAGCAAATTTTATTTTTGTAGTTCCAGATGGTCCACGCTGTTGTTTGAATAACGGTATCGAAGCACTCTTATAGGGGGCTAGAAAATTTTACCGTGTCAGCCCATTTGATTAAGTTACCCACATCCATAGGGTGATCATCAGACCCCCACCATCTCGTAACCATGGACCACAACGATTTAGAAATGGTTCAATCAACAAACAAATGCTGAGTTGTTTCGATTGCATCATCACATATCGCACATCTTACCAAGTCTAAGTCGATATGTGACAAGCAAAAAATGATGCGGACTGCGGAGCATATAATGGTTGTCTACCAGAAGAGTCGCTTTAGTCGAACATCAAGAAGCAACGAGTATGATTGCATCAACTACAGCTACTTCCTTTAAAAACAGAATGGAAATGCATTCTATGTTAAAAGTTAAGCTTTTAAACATATTAGTTTTCAAAATGTACAGAAAGAAATAATTTTTTCATGCCCGGGTAAAGATCCAATGAAAAGAAAACTTAAAATGAAAAGAATGAGAAATAACTATAACCACACATTTGAGATGCATCGACTTGATTTAGATGTATCTCGATTAGTTTCGAAAGTGATTTTTAAGTGAAAACAATGCAAAGTAGTACTAACAACAAATTTGACCCGCAGAGGACGAAAAATACATAGGATTCGTCCAACTTGATGAAATGCGTATAATTTATGTATATGCATCTAGTTTTTGCTAAAAAAATATATTATAATACATATAAAATATTAAAAATGCATCTAATTCAAGTCGATATATCTTTAATATGTAGTTATTGTTATTTTTCATTCTTTCTCATTTCATTTTATGATTTCTTTCTCATACCCATAAAAAATAAAGCTCCATTTGTAGCATTGAGTTTCATCAGTGGCCTCATTTATTCATACTACTATACTAGCATAAAACGGTCATCTAGATTTATCACTAATTTTTCATGGATAAACGTGTAAAATTTTCAGTTTTAGTTCTGAACTAACTTTAATGGGCCAAGCCCATTTAAAAGGGACACAGGTGTGCAAATATGCAATAATTATCAAGAGTTTAATAGATTTATGAGAAATGATACATAGACCTAAAAATAGACCTAAAAGTGAACCTAAACACATGTGGCATGATCCTGATGGGTTGTAAAATAAGTGGGTCCCTGTCTGCAGCCATTAGGATGATGCCACGTGTTTTTAGGTCCACAATTAAGTCTAGTTTTAGGTCCATGTATCATTTCTCTAGATTTATAACATGTTTATTTAACAAGTTCAAATACATTACATTCTTACAAAATAATAGAACAAATATCTAATATCATTTATTATTGTTTCGCGAGCCTTCATTATATCAACTGCCTCAAATTTCATTGACCAATCGAAAACATATGACTATACGAGTTATTTTGATATTAAAAGATAGTCATGTGGCACATATTAAATTTGTAGGAAGTTTGAGAGTACAAATGATTAGTGAAACACGAGTACTAGTTTTGAGGATGTTGTAATTATTGAAAGGTAAGGATTGTTTATGGACTTGAAGGGCTGAAAATGATCGTTATTAAAAAGAAGAAAATAAAATCATAATCGTACAATGACCAATTCTTTTAACCATAAATGCGTTTAATGCTTTATCAGTGGAAGCAAAACCAGAGTCAAACTCAGTCTCCCAAATTTCAATTCAAAAATGAAACATAGAAGCATTGAGTATAAATTATTTTATAGTTTAAATTAGTGTATACTTTTCAAAGTAATTATATGTTTCTTTAAAGTGTGTGTTTTTTATGAGTCGTCTAGAAAAAGAAACAACAATGGTGCATTTAGTCTTATTTGAGATGTGTTTACTTACATATTTAAGACACGATACGTCTTATAAATTGTTTTTTTTTTTTTTTTTTTTTTTTTTTTTTTTTTTTTTTTTTTTTTTTTTTTTTTAACCATATGTTACACTATGCAAGAAAAATCGTCATGGTTCACGGTCAATTTCGGGAACCCATTGGCCTACCCTAACAAGGATTATATGTTAAAAAATTTATTTTAAAAAGAAATTTTAGTAAATTGAAACTGACTTTGGCTCTCACTGAACAGGATATAAGTTTTGTATACCTTAATCAAATTAAATAATATAGGAAATCAAGTTAAAAACAAATAAATAAATAATAAAATTAATAGCTGTCAAAAATGTATGATGTTTGATTGTTTGGTCATTCAATAAACATGAAATAATGGAGATGATTGTGACTTGTGAGAATAAGTTTATGCTGATAAAATCTTATTCTATTTTAATGCTGCTAAGAAAATAAATGTTACTCCCTCCGCCTCAAAATTATTGTAATGAAAGAGAAATCACAAAGTTTAATAAAAATGAGACAACTATAAATCTCAACCACTTAAAGAGAATATTCCCTTAATATATTCTTTATTTTTTACTTAAAAGGGAAAGTGAACAATTATTTGAGACATCCAAAAATTTGAAATGTGAACTATAATTTTGAGACGGAAGGAATAACTTTTTATCTAGTTTAGTAAGTTTACCATGAATATAGAAAGAAGTAATCACTTAAGCATTATTTGGTTTCTATGGGTGTGTTTATTGAAACTATTAGTAGCACTTAGTAGTAGCAGTTAACAGTAAGCAGTTAGCACTAGTACTTAACAATAAGCAGTTAGCGGTAGTAGTTTAATTTATAAAAGTGTTTGGTAAAGTAGTTGTAGTAGTAATTTTAATGTGTTAAATGACGTAATGCTAAACGCTAAATGCTCATTCAAAGAGCATTGGGAAACTAACGTTTTTATAATTTTATAAATGCGACATATGCTTTATTCAAAACGAGCTTAATTTGTAATAATAATGTTAAATACTACTCCCTCCGTCCCATATTAAGTGTCAATAATGGAATCTTTGGATGTCCCAAATTAAGTGTTCATATTCTATTTCAACCAATGAGATGAGACTTTAGTGGGTAAAAATGATATTTGATTGGTGGAGAGTTTAGTTAGTGGAATTTTCCAAAACTTTGTGCATGATGTAAGCGGACAATTAATATGGGACGGAGCAAGTAATTGCTATAAAATGCTGTCAAAAGCTAAACACACCCTAAAACTGTAACAAAAGAAGTTGTTAGCTTAATCTTAATGGTTAAAATATACTTTTCAATCTTAAAATAAATTACACACATTATCTTCTCATCATACTGATATAGGCTACTACAATCATTAGACATGAGATTTTCCTAATCATATTACTAAAACTGGTTTTATTCCTTTATTTAAGGATTTTATACTGTAAGAGAATAAAACTTGTATCAATAAGATAAATAAAACTTAAATCGATTAGTTTTGTTGGATGTTCATTATTTCATGTTTGTGTTTGGTCGTAGCCGTTAGTTTTAGTGTCACACTGTCACTGTGTTGTAATGTTAGGATCACGGTGGATATTGTAATGTCGGTAACTACTAATTTGCTACTCTGATTATAATAAATACGAAATATTTGTTTTTCAATATAAAAAAAGTACATATATACAATTCCATTATTCCCTAGTTATAGAAGTAACACATATTCAAAGCAAAAGAAAAAAAATGAATAACCATCAGGGCATAGGGGACCTGGCTGGCTGGCATTAGGGAGAAAAACCTGTGCCTTTTTAAGTCTCTCCTGTACTACTCTTTTCTCCCTTGGAAATTTACATTTTTCTACCATTTTCAGTCCACTTCCACTCTTCCAGTACTTTTTATTTTAACATAATTTAGTTTACTTTAAAATATATATATATATATATATATATATATATATATATATATATATATATATATATATATATATATATATATATAAGTAGGTTTTTGTAACTTGTGCGCTAGAGCCATAAGTTAAGCACATCAAACGGACAACGGGACCCATAAAAAAGGATGTTCGGACCTACAGAAAAGTACACTTTTCAAATAAAAGATGTGGTTTCGGACGTCCTTTTTCGTAAGTCCTGTCGTCCTTTTGGTGTGCTCAACTTGTGCCCCAAGGCACAAGTTAGAAAAACCCTTAATAAGTTTACTCCTTTACAAGCAAAATGCTACCAAAAAAAACAGAAATATCATTTGCCATTCAGTTTTTCTTATTTACAGTATCGAAGAAGATAGACACTTTTAGCTGCTGAATGTAAGAATTTTGTATAATGATCGATTATTTGATAAAAATTAGGTATATACATGATGCAGAAGTCATTCATGGAGGTTTTTTCTATCAAAGTCAAAAGCTAGGCATTATTGTTGCCATCAAATGCTCCCTAAAGAATTTTATAAGCAAAGTAGAATAATGTTCCTAATGTCAACTAAAATGTCTATATATAGTACATACATTTTCTATATACTGGTATAGTGGTATATAATTAACCGGATCATTTGGTTGCGTAATGCCGTAAAAGGGATTAGAGGAAATGCTTGACACTGGGACTTCTCATAGATTGTTGGAGCAACACCGAAAGTGCTTGGTGTCATGGTGCATTCAACCCTTTGGGCGAGTCGGATTATCCAAGGAGGTTACATTTTAGTCTCATAAAACCTATTAGTGATAATCTTGTGAATGGTGTTAAGTTATTTTCATTTATAAAGAATTGAAGAGATGAGGACTAATTTTTTTCCACACTAGTATAGAAACAACATTTCTAAAAATGGGAAAATATATACATTTACATCTTATGTTACAAGAGGAAAATATCAACTGTGACAATATATATTGGAAACTTAGGTTGTGTTTATATAAAAGTTAGCAAATATCAAAATTGTGCTTTAAGACATCCACTCAATGAACCAAATAAAATAAAACTTTTGTTAAGACTTTATGAACTAATAATGCCAATTTCATTGGTGGAAAGGTGATTTGACTCTTATAAGCTAATAATGATGCCCACATGAAATATATATACAATTATACACAAACAAGAAACAACATTATATATGTACTTGTAAACCTTTTATCAATAGCAATTTCATTCCTTTTTTGCTTCTTTCATGAAAACCTCAAAAGGTTTATGCATATGAGTTATGACCACATATACTACACATGCATATGCTATACCCATATCTTCACCTACACTAACTTCAATGTCCAACAGTATTTGATTTCAACTGATCCAAACACAACAATACTATAATAACTAGTGCTACACGCATAGAAACTTGCACAATGTGGAGCTAGTCTTTTATCTAGCAAATCTAGTGTATTTCTATACAATGTTTGAACTGTGCACATAGTAAGTTACAAAAATTGGGTAAATTCAAGATCTAAAGGTAAATGACAACTGTTGTTGATAAGGACAAAAACATGCAACATCCAACGCAATCAAATCAATCAAAAATAGTACACTGAAATTGCAATATCTAGGGTTCATAACAGTAATAAGGAGGTTACTTTGTCTACTACACCTATCTAAAAAACTGTAACACTAGCTGTCCATCACACACACTGCTTCAATATATGTCTAACTTCACAGACTTCCATGGTTATAATCTACAAAACAAAACTAGAAAATATAATGAAAATAAAAATAAAATGAAAATGACTACCCTAGATTACTTGCTTGCTGAATAAAATGTTGTGAATAAGCTAGTAAACTTTAAACTACTTATCATTTTCATAAGCTAGTAACAAGTTTTATTAGTCAAAACTTAAACACCCCCTTAAGGTTATTGGTTCTAAGTATGACATAATTCATTGATTCTCATAATATGAACATGTCACATACTACAATATGTATCATGTATAGATGATACAAGTCAGTTTAGCAAAGATTTGTACAAAGTTACAAACCACATTTCATATCAGAAACTGTCAAAATAAACTAATTTGTATGTAAAACAGATTAAAACCTAACGAGAATTGAGTATAAATTTGTTTGATAGTATGCATGCAAAATGAAAACCCTAGATCTATGTCAATGATAAGGTAATGATGATAATGAAGTGAGAGTTTAATAAAAGTCAAATGGGATCTCATGATGATGGCAAAAATCAGAGTTTAGACAATCACTTTCCAATTAGTTTTCAGATCTCATAGAGTAGCAATGATTATAAAACCTTTTTGGTAAGATCCTGATTCTTGTTTCCTGGTTTTTGTGACAGATTTAACTCTAGTCAAACAAAATTCTTCATCATTACACCCATAAACAAACATAACCTACAACCTAAATTCATTAAAACAAGATTAAAAACATAAATCTCAAAAAAATAAAACAACCCACATGAAAATAAAGATCAGTATATTTACTTAGTTGGAACATCTAGCTAGATGTAAAAAAGATTGAATATTTTGATAGCCTAAGAACTTCAAAACAACCTTGAAAATGTTGGTTCTATAGAAATAACACAAACCCATCCTAAAAACTGAATATTTTCTTGATGAAAACATCTACACAAAGTTAGAATCTTTTGAACACCATAATCTATAACTTATAATAACCTTATATGTTACCTCAAAAATCGGATCTTTTAGTATGGGAACATGTCCATGCAGTAAAGCTATAATCTATTGAAAACTATAATCAAGAACTTCAAAGTAACCTAACAAAATTGTTAGAAATATTAAAGAAATAACCCCACCTCAACAATTGAATCTTTACATGTTTGGAACATGTAAATGTAACTAAGATCAAATCTCTTTAACAAAAGAGGCCACAATTGGGGGGAATGAAGCCTGGTCCGACGCCACCAAAAATCATGATCATCAACTATATAATCGGTTCAAAACCGATCGATTTTTAGTCAACGTAACGATAAATAAAACTATTGTTCCGTTGACTATATGATATGATGTGATATGATATAAGATATTTAGTGGCCTCGAGCCAAACAACATTCCCCTCAAAAGAAAAAGGCCTCCCTTTTGATTTCATGATCTTCATTTTTTTTTTTTTTTTTTTTTTTTTTTTTTTTTTTTTTTTTTTTTTCCCCAAATTTGTTACTATTTCTTTTAGTCCATCAGATTTCTTTTACCTTTCATTATAAATGGACCTCTAACCC
>LBNU01011548.1:189774-207608 GCA_014162995.1 Artemisia annua | reverse complement strand
TTCTAATTCACTCAATTCGGGTTAATTCGCAAAGGGCAAATTCATCTAACACGATTACCATTACATATTGTAAGTTTTTCACAACACATTTCATCTAATTCCATCTAATTTGGTCAAACTAAAGATTATGCATGTTTCAATAAATTTTTCAAATTCATAATTTCCTTCGAATTAGGTCTAGGATTTCCATAACTAAATGCTTCCCTTAGGATTAGGATGCTTAATTAACACTAGAAACTAATAATTACAAACCCTCTTGTCGAAAATTTTTGAAAAATTTCATACACCTCTTTTCAAAATTTTTGGTTAACACATTGTTGAATAATGCTATAAAAACTTGTTAAAACTGATCACATTATGTTTTTATAACTTGCAAAACATGAAACTATATTTTTAAAAATATTTTTGTAAACGATAAGAGGGTGTTTGGAGTATCTCCAAATGATGTCAAAATTAAGTCGTTATAATTTTTATAAAACATTGTCGAAATTATAAACCAAAAACTAGTAATCCGGAGTTGTCAAGATATATAATTCATATATATATATTGACATACTAGTAGTATTAGTTTCTAGTTAAGGAAACGTTTGGTTTAACTATAAAAATGATATTTTCGAGTCAAAATACAAATCATCTTTTCCAAACACAAATCACATGCTTAAGAAACTCGCAAGAAATGACTAGTTTTACAAAACAATGTAAATCTAGTAAATTTCATGATATATTAAGATGTTTAAAGGGGCGTTTGGATTAGTCCATAACGACTTGCTAAACATCGTGAAATATATCCAGAACGAGTTAAAAATAAAAATAAGGAACATAGTAAACTACTTCTTAGGATTATAGTCTTAGAGTCGAAGTATGTTTATGTTCCAACATACGTCTTAACAATACATACATATTTATTTTTCTTTATATTTATTTTAGTCTTTTGTATTGTTGTTGTGTTTAGGTGAAAATGCCAAAAGCGACTACCGAAGACCTTTCCCAAACTAAAAACTACATTCCTAAAGTCTCCCAACTCCCTACTACATCTCCTTCCATTGGACGTTTATATCGTCAAATTGAAGATAGAAAACATTCATGAGGGACGTGTAGTAGATCTAGCTTACACTCAATCCGACTTTATCAACCTCTTGTTTACAAGCATTAACTTAGATTGCCTCTTCGAAATCAATGAACCCATCATCCCTCGTTTCATCGTTGATTTTTATAGCCAAGTCACGGTTCAAACCGATGATCTTGGTGCCATCACCATCTCCTTCATGATCCAAAACGAATTTATCACCATGACTCTCGAACAATTCGGTCAAGTCCTCCAAATTCCTTTTTGAGGTCATGCCGTTTTCACAAACGAGTGGGACCTCGAATCTCTTCATCGTTCTCGTCCTACATTCGGTCCATATCTTTCTGACATCCCTCATCCCGACGAAATTCATCAAGTCCTTGGTGTGGAGCGTGACACTACCACCCGAAAAATCAAATCAAAAAAGTCCAAATCTCTTCAACTTAAATTCTCCTCAAGGAACTAAGCCCCAACATGAAGCGTTGGGAAGAACTCATTCGAGAGAATGCGTTCGGTACTGGGGGACACCGGGACCATCTCCCGGCGTGCCTTGCTTACATGTTGTATTGTATTTCTATCGAAAAGCCATACAATTTGGCCTATTTCTTTATCAAATGGATTGAGTGTGCTCGTAAAACTCCCAAAGCCAATCTTCCATATGGGATGTTTCTGACTCGTCTCTATCGTCATGTTATCGAGTACTATCCCGATCTTGACAATAGTATTTACGAGTCCATCTATCCCACTCTACGTCCTCTTGCTCTACAACAAGCTAGACGAACTCGAAGTGACAAGGGTGTGGAAAACTAGAAGGGGGGGTTGAATAGTTTTACATCTTTTTAATTTATAAAAACTTTGTTTATAAAAACACCAATTCGAACTTTACGTGTCACCAATAAGCTTGCACAATTTATTAGCAATGATATCAACAAGTATATGATATAACGAATATAAAAGTAAGTAAATAAGTAAAAAGATAGAGTTGGAAAAATGGCACCATGAGACAAAGGATTTATAGTGGTTCGGCTACGAATCTCCTCTTCGTCCTACCCAAGCACCAAACTCGGGAGTTTTCTTCACTATGTCAACAAGCTCCCTTATGGCGGAGAAAACCTTACACAACGTTGCTTACACCGGCTTAACGACACAAAGCTAAATGTCGGGTCCTAATAGTAGCTAGAACCAATCTCACAACACAACACAACNTCATACTTAACACCTATTCACAACTAGCACTACCTAAACTACTTGCAATAATCACAACACAACTATACAAGTACTATACACAATGTACACAATTCTTCCTGAGCTTGAGGTTGAAGGAGTATTCTTCTTTTGCACTTAGGATGGTGATGGATGATGAGGGATTGAATCACTTGAAACAAGGATTAGTAATCTAACGATCAAAGGGTTTTGGGAGATGTTTAGAGAGATTTTTGATCTGAAAATTTCGTGCAAAAGGTGAGGAAAAATACCAGATTTAAAGTGGTATTTATAGGGGAAAAATTCTGACAATTTCTGACACAGGGAGCGTGCCGGTCCCCTTAATTCATGGCCGGCCCCCTTAAAATTAAGGGGGCCGCCCCTTATAATTAAGGGGGCCGCCCAGCTGTAACGGCCAGAAACTTTGTCTTTTTGTGGGGAAAGTTTATTTGGTGAAAAACTAACTGATTTTGGTTAAAAATTTGAAATCATATATTTAGTATGATTAAAACATTTTTCTTTATTACCAAAATTGTTTTTCAAAAATATATAATATTAAATAAACATTGTATTAATTAATTAAATACCCTTTGATCATGAGATGTATTAAGCACTTGTTTATTCATACCTTAAGTGATTAAGTTGGATATAATGATATAAACTAGCTTAATACTTGTTTACGTAGTAATCTTACGTTTAATGATTTTCCATTTTGTGATCATCAAAACATAGAGATATCGAAAAATATAAATAATGTTTTATTTATGTCAACAATCTCCCCTTTTTTGATGATTACAAAATCTAAACTTATTAAGCGAAAAATTAGTATAGATACAAGTATTAATATGAGTTTGTATCACTTCTCCCCCTTTTTGTTAGCATCAAAAAGGTTTATCCCGATTAACTTGGAGCTCCCCTTGATGTATACTCCCCCTCGTTTTGAGGTCATAACAAATAATCGAGATATGGAATGCTTGCAAAAATATTTAGATGACACAACATATATATATATATATATATATATATATATATATATATATATATATATATATAGTATGCATACATATAAAGCAAGACAATGGATAATAAATCATAGCAATGACAATAACATTCATTCATAAATTTATTACAACACATAAGAGAGTACATTAGCATATATGTATGCTTGTCTTAGAAGACTACACTAAGAGACTACTTGAGTTGCCATAATTGAAGGTCTTGCATGGGTAACAAAAGGGTGATTGGTGATTTTATTGATGGGTAATGCAGGATGTTTTTAAAGGTTGGAAGGTGATGGATATGGAGTGGAGGAATTTGGTGGTGGAGATATTGGTGATGTTTTGGTAAGTAGATGCTCAATCCATGTGAGGCGTTCATTTAGAACAAGATGTTGTTCTTGGAGGAATGTACAACGAATGCAATTGTTGACATGATTTTCAAGATGGAACAAATGATTTGATGGTGAAGAGGTGGTGGATGATGGTTGTTGTTCCAAATTGCATTGAGTAAGGTGCAACGCAAGAAGAGCATTAAGCTCATGAGCTTCCTTGAGCTCTTCAACGAACTTAAATTGTTCGGAGGTAGTTGATGATGGTGAAGTTGGATTTAAATTTGGGTTTATGTTTGAATGAGAATTGAGGTGATTGTTTTGAAGTTGAGCATCTACCTCAAAAGGGTCATTTGGTAGAGATGAGATGGATGAAGATGAAATTTTGTTGGTGAGAGTGATGGTAAGGTTGTCTTGGTGATGTAGAAGAGTAGTGTCATTTGGGTAGTTTGAAGGCTTAGGTATTGCTTGGTTGGAGACAATGTCATTTGTGGATGATGAGTTTTGACAAGTGTCAAGCTTTCTTCTCCATACGGGTTTGACGGAGATTTTAGCAACTCTTGAAAACTTTGGTTTTTGGTTGTTGGGAGATGACATGGTGGTTGAATGATGGTGATTTTGGTTGTTGAGCGGATGAGCATTTATGGTGGTGAAGGGTATTTATAGTGTGGTGATTTAGTGTTTATGGAAGGGGAATATGTGTTGGATTTGGTTGATAAAAGGTGTTTGTAAATTCAGGGAAATGAGGAATGAAAATAGGGTGAAATGGGCTGAAAAGCAGAAAGCAAACAGGAAACCTTGAGCTACAGATGGCCGGTCCCCTTAATTTTAAGGGGACCGCCCCTTTGATTTAAGGGTGCCGCCCATGTCTGACCCTCCAGGTTGCCTGGTTTGGGTTTTTGGCAAAGTATTTTCAGAAAGGTGTTTGTTTTGGGGCTTGGTTTTGGGCAAGACCAATTCTTTAGGCAACTAGGCAAGTATTTTCATAGTTTAATTTTCATGAAAAGCATACATGCTAGCAATTAATCACCTAAGCATAATTAAGCATGCATTAAAGCCAATAAGCAATTAAGCAAGTAGAATACATAGATATAATCAAGCATGCATGCAAACCAAATCATTAATTAAGCAACAAAGGTATACTAAGACAACTAATCTTAGAGTAAAGACACCTAATAATGTCTAACTAGTGATGGAACAAATGTGAATATGAAGTTCTTAATCTTGTTCTAGTGTGTGCCTAAATGAAACAAATGTGGAGCAAATATTGCTTCCTAAAAACAAATGTTCTTGAGAAACAATCTTTAGTCTCCTTGAATTAAATTTGCTCACTTCCAAATGTTATATATACAAGTATATATTAGATTATATACTCATAAATAACGAGAGTAAGACTGTTATGCGTGATTTTAGAAAAACGTTTTTATCATTTATTCAACAATGAGTTTTCCTAGTCGTGAGAATGTTTTGAAAATGAATTGAGGTTTTTATTAAAAGTTTAATTATGCAAACAAAATATCTCAATTCTTTGTTTTGTGCAAAATAGAATCCTAGACTCAGATTTTGGAGGAAAATAATGAAAGCACAGGAACTTTCAGCATCAGATGGCCGGCCCCCTTAAATAGAGGCCGGTCCCCTTAATTTTAAGGGGGCCACCCTTATATATTTAAGGGGTCCGCCCATCTGACACTTGAAAGTGTCCAGAATTTTGAAATTTCAGAAAGTTTGGTTTTTCAAGAAAATTCAATCAATTTGTTCCATCATTCCTAATCCTAAACGCAAGTGGTTAAATGATTCACGCTTAAGGGGCTTGGTAAATATGTCGAAAATGTTATCTTCCGAGGCTACCTTTTCTATAGTGATGTTTCCTTTTTGTACGTTATCCCTAAGAAAGTGATGGCGTATTTCTATGTGTTTAGTCCTAGAGTGTTGAACGGGATTCTTACTTAAGTCTATAGCTCCTTTATTATCGCACATAATGGGGATATCTTCTAACCTAATGCCATAGTCTACGAGAGCTAGATTGTTTCATCCATAGTGCTTGTTGACATGCCTTTCCAGCGCTTACGTATTCGGCTTCGGTGGTAGAAATAGCAAGAGCGGTTTGCTTCTTCGAAAACCAAGATGTTAAACAACATCCCATAAACGTGTGAATGCCGCTAGTGCTCTTTCTATCTACGTAGTCTCCCGCATGATCCGAATCCGCATAGAAAATGGTTTCTATGCCGGATCCCTTAGGATACCATAATCCTAAGTGTATAGTGCCTTTAATGTATCGGAAGATACGCTTAACCGCTTCTAGGTGCGAGGTTTTGGGATCCTCTTGAAAGCGAGCACAAAGGCAAACACTATACATGATATCGGGTCTACTTGCCGTTAAGTATAGTAGACTTCCTATCATTCCTCTATACTTAGTATTATCTACGGACTCACCCTCTTCATCTCTTGTGAGTTTAATTTCCGTAGACATAGGTGTCTTAAGTGGTTTAGAGTCTTCTAGGCCAAATTTCTTAAGCATTTCCTTAATGTACTTAGATTGGTTAAAGAATATTCCGTCTTCTAGTTGTTTTATTTGTAATCCTAAGAAGAAGTTTAGTTCTCCCATCATACTCATCTCAAACTCATCATGCATGATTTTGGCAAATTCATCACACATTTCTTGACAAGTTGAGCCAAATATAATGTCATCGACATATATTTGAACAATGATAATATGAGGGTCACTTCTTTTAGTGAAGAGAGTGTTATCTACCATTCCCATGGAATAATTATGTTTAACCAAGAATGCCTTTAGTCTATCATACCAAGCCTTTGGAGCTTGCTTAAGACCATACAAAGCTTTCTTTAGTTTATAAACATAATCAGGTTTTGCGAAGTCAATGAATCCTGGAGGTTGTGCCACATATACCTCCTCATTGATAAAACCGTTAAGGAATGCACTCTTCACATCCATTTGGTATAACCTAAAGTCTAGGGCGCAGGCATAAGCTAAAAGGATTCTAATGGATTCTAATCTAGCTACGGGGGCATAGGTTTCGTCATAATCAATTCCTTCTTGTTGATTATAACCTTGGGCGACTAACCTAGCTTTGTTCCTAGTAACTATTCCATTTTCATCTAGTTTATTCCTAAATACCCACTTAGTTCCTATTATAGTCACATTCCTAGGATTCGGTACTAATTCCCAAACATCATTTGTTTTGAATTGATTTAATTCTTCTTGCATAGCCATAATCCAACTTTCATCCTTTAAGGCTTCATTTATGTTCTTAGGCTCTATTGTTGACACAAAACAAAAGAAGTTATTTTTGTCTTGTGCTTGTGATCTAAGTGTTCGTTGGTTTAGGTGACCTATGATGTTGTCTAATGGGTGTGACCTAGTTTCCTTAATATTTCCTACGGGCTTTGTCTTACTAGCTTTGTTCCTAGTAACTAATCCGTTTTCATCTAGTTTATTTTTAAATACCCACTTAGTTCCTATTATAGTCACATTCCTAGGATTTGGTACTAACTCCCAAACATCATTTGTTTTGAATTGACTTAATTCTTCTTGCATAGCCATAATCCAACTTTCATCCTTTAAGGCTTCATTTATGTTCTTAGGCTCTATTCTTGACACAAAACAAAAGAAGTTATTTTTGTCTTGTGCTTGTGATCTAAGTGTTCGTTGGTTTAGGTGACCTATGATGTTGTCTAATGGGTGTGACCTAGTTTCCTTAATATTTCCTACGGGCTTTGTCTTACTAACCTCAATAGCATCTTCCTCTATAACATCATCATCTTCTAAAGACAATGTCCTAGGTGGTGGAGGAGTTTCGTCGAAGGTTACGTTTAATGATTCTTCTACTCTCATAGTGTCTTTATTTAAAACTATATATGCTTTACTATTTTGCAAGTATCCTAGAAAAATTCCTTCATATGACTTAGAGTCGAACTTAGTAATATAATTCTTAGTGTTAAGAATGAAACATTTACTTCCAAATACCTTAAAGTACCCTATGTTTGGTTTTCTACCTCTTAGCAACTCATAAGGAGTTTTTCCTAGTATTCTTCTAATAGACACCCTATTAAGTATATATGTTGAAGTATCTACGGCATGGCACCAAAATTTTTGTGGGATAGATTGTTCATTTAACATAGTTCTACTCATCTCTTGTAAGGTCCTATTTTTCCTTTCTACTACTCCATTTGATTGTGGTGTTCGTGGGGCGGAAAAGTTGTGAGATATTCCATTTAAGTCACAATATTTTCCGAATTGTATTTCGTTATCAAATTCCCTACCATGGTCCGTCCTAATTGAAACTATAGTGCATCCTAGCTTATTTTGTATCATTTTACTAAAGGTCTCAAATTTTTCAAAGGCTTCGGTCTTATCGCTTAGAAATCTAGTCCACGTGTATCGTGAATAGTCATCTACTATAACTAACGTGTAGCGATTGCCACCGTATCTCCGCACCGCGGATGGACCGAAGAGGTCCATATGAAGTAGTTCTAAGCATCTAGTGGTGGATACTATATTCTTAGCTTTATGACTAGCGTGTGCTTGTTTTCCTATTTTACATGCATCGCAAAAGTGTTGATTATACTTAAGGCTAGGCAAATTTCTAACTAGTTCCTTAGATACTAATGATTGGATTTGTTGCATGTTAGCATGACCTAATCTCCTATGCCACAAAGTGGAGTTTTCGTCTAGGGTCGCTAGGCATATCCTATCTTCCAATTTGTCTCCTAGTTTCATGACATATACGCTTCCTTTCCTAATTTCTCTACCTATGACTTTATCATCCTTAATAATTACATTATCCTTATCGGTAAAGGTGATCCTACATTTATTGTCACATATTTTTCCTACACTAAGCAAATTGTATGTTAAATTATCTACATGCTCAACATTTTCAATAGTTAGGGAGTCTTGAGAGATCGTACCTTTGCCAATGATTTTTCCACGACGATCACTACCAAAAATAACATTACCTCCATTGTAGGCTTTGTACGTAGAGAATAGCTTGTGATTCCCCGTCATGTGTCTTGAGCACCAGCTATCCTTTACCCATTCGTCGGGCTCCAAATTTATTCCTAGAAAAATTTCATTTGATGCTTGAGTGTCACACCCTGAATTTACTTGTTAAATGGCAGCGGAATTGAATTCCCGGGTGTAACGATCATGGCATCTCATACAAGGTTACATTAAACGACCTAAAGTGTCGTTTTGAAAATACATCGTTTGATCATTAAAATATTCAGAGTTTACAAAATAGGTCCCAAAATGGTGTTACAAGTTCATGAAAACTAGTTCAACTTGATCAAACGTTACATAAGTGCATAAAATGAAAGGTAAGACGCGTCGACTCCATGATGGTCCATATGCAGGTCACATGTTGTTATCTTAGTTACCTGAAAATACATTGCTAAAACGGTCAACAATAATGTTGGTGAGAAATCATAGGTTTATGAAAATGAATGTTATACGGAACCCATAAGTATAAATGTATGACTAACCGTCACATAAATAATGAAAAATAGTACAATAGACCTTAAGCTCATGACCCCGAAGCTAGATTGTACTAGTGAAATGCCCCAAATGGAGTGCTTTTCCAAACACTTGGAATGTATGAAATGAAATGCATCCGTTTAACTGTTGGTAACCCCAACACGGATGGAGGCATCACCCTCAATAGATCTATCCACTCACTTTCGCTTGCTCACAATTAACGGTTCATGATGTACTAAATAGGGGACTTTCATAGGCAAATGTGGTAACTTAAGCATTGTACTTGAATTTGTATACTTAGGTCCGTACAAAAATGATGCAATGTATTCTCCCCTGTGGGATTTTGAAATGAAATAATTAATTGAAAACGGGGCTATGAAAACTCACCTCAAGTGATGGTACAATATGTAGTGAATGAACTGAAGTGATGAGGTGCAACTCCTAGCCGCAACTTGGAAGATTAGGACACTTTTTATGATAAAAACCTAAGTAATCTATAGGTTTATATTACAAAACCTTGTAATAGATTACTAGTAGAGATGATTTAACACATGTTCTTCAAAAATTTATGATTTCTTCTTGTTGTCTTGGTTGGCCGAACACACAAAGGTGAAAGAGAAAAAAAATGTGAAGTTTACTTGGAGTTTAAGATCAAATCCCGTTTGTTGTTGGACTCATGGGCTGCGTTTTGATGATGATAGTTTTGATATATTTTCCAAATGCAAGTTGATAGGAAACGTGTAGCATTTAAAAGAGGTGTGAATTTAGTTGCTATCTATGACATACACGTATGTGGTGTGCTTCACATTTGAGTGACACAATTTGCATACAAGATTGACGTTTGAATATATTTGTATTATATATGATCTTTTAACAATATATAAGTTACATGCAAAATATCTTTTACATATACTTAAAAACATATAATTAGTGTATATTGTTGTTGAACGTGGCACACAGAGAAGAGATGTGTAAGATTTGTAATTATCTTATATAATATAGATAGATAGTTTAAAGTTTAGAGGTATTGTTTGATCCCGATAATTACTAATGTTGAGTGCTTAAGTCACGAAATTTAAAAGCGGGTAACATAAAAATATAAAACTTACAAAAATGTAATTTTTGTAAACATTGGGTATTTTGATAGTTATTACTTTGTTAATACAAATTACTATACATATAAGTTCAAGTAAATGTTTATTATTTGGTTAACCACCAAAAATAAATAATATATAGTTTTATAACCTTAGTGAAAAAATAACTAATATAAAAATATATTAGTGCCCGGTACATTAGGTTAAAAACTAATAACTTGTCTTATTATTTATATACAAATAAATAAATAAGGGTAACTTGAAAATATATATCTACGAGTGGAATAGAATGCAAATGATGTCGTGATGCAATGTAGACTAACCCTAGTCTAGGAAATGTACGATGAATGACAATGTGACTTAACCTACCCGGTTTCGTCAAATGAATACCCGTAAACCCTGGTTACGTGAAATGTTGAATTGAAATTCTGTGAATGGAAAATGTTAAGGCTTTGGAAACTGACCTGAAATTTGCGAATTGTGACATTCTCCCCTCCTAACAAGAATCCAGTCCCTGGATTCGGTTCATGTTGGTCTCGGGAGTGGTATTGGTGAAAAATTGAGTCGCTTTTGGTCTTCCCGTACCCAAGTATACTCGGGACTTCTTCGGGAATTCCCGCGAATATCATGATAGAATTTGAATCTGTCTCATTGTATGACCTTATAGTCCATGATTTCTACTGGTTCTTTTACAAGGTTCAAGTTTGTCATTGAGTTGGATTTCTTCTATTGAAGGATGAGTAATTCATCAAATAATCACTTCTTGCTTGTTTCATGAATATGTGTTGGACTAATGAATTGGGTTTTTTCCGACTTCGGTCCGTCAATAAGTGATTAGCACTTCGACCATAAAGTGCTCTTAAATGGTGTGATCCTTATGTTCATGTGATAACTATTGTTGTAATCTGTCACAAGTTTTATAAAAGATTGACCAAAAGGAATTGCTTGTCAAAGCGATAAGTGTCTTAGAAAAATATTTCTTACAAGATGTATGATTTGTATAATTGTAGTTTGGAGGGAATTCATTGAAAAGTGTAGGCATAAAAAAATGATGAAATAGTCGGGTGGGTATGTCTACATGTATGTGTTGATGTCTAACATCTAATTTGGATAATGCATGTTGGTGAGATCATGTTCACTTGAAGGTTCTATAATCCGGTTTAGAAGGCGGGATTCATCTTTATAGTGTTGCTTAGTGAGCATTTGTATCGAAACGAATCTTGTAATTCGGGTAGGCTAGTACTTTCGAGATGATAGAATCTTGACAACTAGGTCAGTGATAATTGTGATATCTTATGATTCCTGTTGAGTTTCGAATGATCTTAATGTATCAAGGAATTCTTCTCAAGGATGGCATGTAAAGTCTTTCTAGAAAAATCATTGGTATTATCCACTTATGAATTTAGTGAGTAGTGAGACTAGAAAATGGTAAATGATGGTGATAGTGAGAATGTAAGGTAGCCTGTTGAGACTCGAATGTCTCAGTGTCATAACTGATTGTCTCCTCTAAATTGGTCTCATGTGAAGTTACAATGGAAATCATCGCCCGATGACGGTGAATACTCCAAGAATATCGAGGAATAGTTGGCATAGGTTCATTGGTAGATGGAAAAACATCCTACGATTCTAAGTCTGAAGAAGTATTGATAAGGTAGGTGAATGAGAACACGGCCCAATGGTAATTGTGACTAAGTGAGACTGTGATGAATGAGGGTACCATGATGTAAGTGTACTGTGTATATATGTGTATGTTCATGAGATGTTGTGTTTATGTATTCATATGAATTTTTGGCGTTTCAGAAATTTTGTAAGACTCGACCCGAACATAATCCTAACATAACTGCTCAAAGTATTCCAAAATTCACCTGTGAGTCAGACATAGGTGATCAGTCCATGTCCCACTGTCCCTGGTCGAATATAGGTGATCAGTCTATATCCTACCGAGGTTTAATGAATTTTGCAATACTTAGCTCAGCTATACTCGTAATATGTCCACGACTCTTTGAGAAAATGTTTAGACAACAAAGGCGATGTCAAACCATTCAGTTGCAAGTCCCGCCCATACAAGACTTGTAACCTATGTTTTCACACCCCATTGCACAACAGATGTAAAATGAATGAAAGTGACCCGTGTAATGTAGTGTAGGTGATCGCACACCCAAGTGATGCCATGAATGTAGGTAATCCACACCTAGGTGATGCAATGAATGTAGGTAACAAAGTACCCAAGTAATGTAGGTATCATGCCATACCCGAGCAATGTAGGTATCCCTATACCCATGAAATATAGGTGGTTACGCACCCGAGCTATGAACTGTATTGTGGTATAAAACCATGTAAAGTGAATATGCACTTGTGACGAAATGATGAGATGCTATGATGATATGGTTATAGTCTAGGGTCTAAGATACAACCTAGTTCGCTATAACCTTAGCTCTGGTACCAATCTGTCACACCCTGAATTTACTTGTTAAATGGCAGCGGAATTGAATTCCCGGGTGTAACGATCATGGCATCTCATACAAGGTTACATTGAACGACCTAAAGTGTCGTTTTGAAAATACATCGTTTGATCATTAAAATATTCAGAGTTTACAAAATAGGTCCCAAAATGGTGTTACAAGTTCATGAAAACTAGTTCAACTTGATCAAACGTTACATAAGTGCATAAAATGAAAGGTAAGACGTGTCGACTCCTCGACTCCATGATGGTCCATATGCAGGTCACATTATGTTATCTTAGTTACCTGAAAATACATTGCTAAAACGGTCAACAATAATGTTGGTGAGAAATCATAGGTTTATGAAAATGAATGTTATACGGAACCCATAAGTATAAATGTATGACTAACCGTCACATAAATAATGAAAAATAGTACAATAGACCTTAAGCTCATGACCTCGAAGCTAGACTGTACTAGTGAAATGCCCCAAATGGAGTGCTTTGCCAAATACTTGGAATGTATGAAATGAAATGCATCCGTTTAACTATTGGTAACCCCAACACGGATGGAGGCGTCACCCTCAATAGATCTATCCACTCACTTTCGCTTGCTCACAATTAACGGTTCATAATGTACTAAATAGGGGACTTTCATAGGCAAATGTGGTAGACAAAAATGGTGCAATGTATTCTCCCCCGTAGGATTTTGAAATGAAATAATTAATTGAAAACGGGGCTATGAAAACTCACCTCAAGTGATGGTACAATATGTAGTGAATGAACTGAAGTGATGAGGTGCAACTCCTAGCCGCAACTTGGAAGATTAGGACACTTTTTATGATAAAAACCTAAGTAATCTATAGGTTTATATTACAAAACCTTGTAATAGATTACTAGTAGAGATGATTTAACACATGTTCTTCAAAAATTTATGATTTCTTCTTGTTGTCTTGCATGGCCGAACACACAAAGGTGAAAGAGAAAAAAAATGTGAAGTTTACTTGGAGTTTAAGATCAAATCCCGTTTGTTGTTGGACTCATGGGCTGCGTTTTGATGATGATAGTTTTGATATATTTTCCAAATGCAAGTTGATAGGAAACGTGTAGCATTTAAAAGAGGTGTGAATTTAGTTGCTATCTATGACATACACGTATGTGGTGTGCTTCACATTTGAGTGACATAATTTGCATACAAGATTGACGTTTGAATATATTTGTATTATATATGATCTTTTAACAATATATAAGTTACATGCAAAATATCTTTTACATATACTTAAAAACATATAATTAGTGTATATTGTTGTTGAACGTGGCACACAGAGAAGAGATGTGTATGATTTGTAATTATCTTATATAATATAATTAGATAGTTTAAAGTTTAGAGGTATAGTATGATCCCGATAATTACTAATGTTGAGTGCTTAAGTCACGAAATTTAAAATCGGGTAACATAAAAATATAAAACTTACAAAAATGTAATTTTTGTAAACGTTGGATATTTTGATAGTTATTACTTTGTTAATACAA
Organism: Artemisia annua; assembly: GCA_014162995.1. Classification (NCBI taxonomy): domain Eukaryota; kingdom Viridiplantae; phylum Streptophyta; class Magnoliopsida; order Asterales; family Asteraceae; genus Artemisia; species Artemisia annua. The sequence continues at coordinate 193,454 of LBNU01011548.1, read as the reverse complement.
ATTACTATATATATAAGTTCAAGTAAATGTTTATTATTTGGTTAACCACCAAAAATAAATAATATATAGTTTTATAACCTTAGTGGAAAAATAACTAATATAAAAATATACTAGTGCCCGGTACATTAGGTTAAAAACTAATAACTTGTCTTATTAGTTATATACAAATAAATAAATAAGGGTAACTTGAAAATATATATCTACGAGTGGAATAGAATGCAAATGATGTCGTGATGCAATGTAGACTAACCCTAGTCTAGGAAATGTACGATGAATGACAATGTGACTTAACCTACCCGGTTTCGTCAAATGAATACCCGTAAACCCTGGTTACGTGAAATGTTGAATTGAAATTCTGTGAATGGAAAATGTTAAGGCTTTGGAAACTGACCTGAAATTTGCGAATTGTGACATTGAGCGACTAAGCATTCTCCTTTGGTCTTCTTGTCTTCATCATCTATTCTTTTTCTTTGTGTTGCTTTCATTTTGTCTTGTGTTCTTTGTCGCCTTTTAATGAGTCTTTTAAATTCTTTGACAACTTTAGCATATTCTTCGTCTTCACTTTCGGAACTAGAATCGTCATCCTCATCGTCACTTAGTTCCTTCTTGGTTGACATCTCTTCATAGTCTTCTTGTTCATCCTTGTCATGGCTTATGTTGTTTTCGGCGTCATTTCCTACATATCAGACATTTGAACTAGTAGCACTTGTAGTTGCTTCAACTAAATATTTGTCTACCATGCTTTCTTTTGCTACTAGCTTATTTGCAAGCTTTTCTTTGGCTTGACATTATTCTTGGTGATATTTTGAAAGATTTTTCCACATATCGTTTGCCGATTGACAAAAAAATATTCTTTCATATTCATCATTTGAAATAGCTTTGTACATAATAAATTTAGCCAAGTTATTTAATTTTTCAAAATTAGTATTTATCGATTTAATATCACCAATTGAAATGACATTCCAAAGTTCATAGTCTATTGATTACACATAACTTTCGAATTGATTTTTCCATGTAAGAAAATTTTCATTTTCAAGAAATGGTGGTCTAAGAACAGTTTTCCCTTCTAAATATTTTTCCATTTCCATAGATCGATTTCAAGTTTTAAAATACAATATATTTTAAAAATCTTGTTTGACGTGGCTCTTGATACCAATTGTGGAAAACTAGAAGGGGGGTTGAATAGTTTTACGTCTTTTTAATTTATAAACACTTTGTTTATAAAAACACCAATTCGAACTTTACGTGTCACCAATAAGCTTGCACAATTTATTAGCAATGATATCAACGAGTATATGATATAACGAATATCAAAGTAAGTAAGTAAGTAAAAAGATAGATTTGGAAAAATGGCACCGTGAGACAAAGGATTTATAGTGGTTCGGCTACGAATCTCCTCTTCGTCCTACTCCACTCCCCGAGCACCTAACTCGGGAGTTTTCTTCACTATGTCAACAAGCTCCCTTATGCGGAGAAAACCTTACACAACGTTGCTTACACCGGCTTAACGACACAAAGCTAAATGTCGGGTCCTAATAGTAGCTAGAACCAATCTCACAACACAACACAACACAACACAACACAACTTCTCTTCTTCTTCACAAAACGACTTCTTCTTCACAACACGACTTCTTCATCACAACACAACTTCTTCTTCACAACACACCTTCTTCTTCTTCACAACACAACTACTTCACTTCACAACACAACTACACTACTTATTCTTCTTCGCTACTTAACACCTATTCACAACTAGCACTACCTAAACTACTTGCAATAATCACAACACAACTATACAAGTACTATACACAATGTACACAATACTTCTTGAGCTTGAGGTTTAAGGAGTATTCTTCTTTTGCACTTAGGATGGTGATGGATGATGAGGGATTGAATCACTTGAAACAAGGATTAGTAATCTGATGATCAAAGGGTTTTAGAAGATGTTTATAGAGATTTTGGATCTAAAAATTTCGTGCAAAAGGTGAGGAAAAATACCAGATTTAAGGTAGTATTTATAGGGGGAAAATTCTGACAATTTCTGACACAGGGAGCGTGCCGGTCCCCTTAATTCATGGCCGGCCCCCTTAAAATTAAGGGGGCCGCCCCTTATAATTAAGGGGGCCGCCCAGCTGTAACGGCCAGAAACTTTGTCTTTTTGGGGGAAAGTTTATTTGGTGAAAAACTAACTGATTTTGGTTAAAAATTTGAATTCATATGTTTAGTATGATTAAAACATTTTTCTTTATTACCAAAATTGTTTTTCAAAAATATATAATATTAAATAAACTTTGTATTAATTAATTAAATACCCCTTTGATCATGAGATGTATTAAGCACTTGTTTATTCATACCTTAAGTGATTAAGTTGGATATAATCATATAAACTAGCTTAATACTTGTTTACATTGAGGTTGAAGGAGTATTCTTCTTTTGCACTTAGGATGGTGATGGATGATGAGGGATTGAATCACTTGAAACAAGGATTAGTAATCTGATGATCAAAGGGTTTTAGAAGATGTTTATAGAGATTTTGGATCTAAAAATTTCGTGCAAAAGGTGAGGAAAAATACCAGATTTAAGGTAGTATTTATAGGGGAAAAATTCTGACAATTTCTGACACAGGGAGCGTGCCGGTCCCCTTAATTCATGGCCGGCCCCCTTAAAATTAAGGGGGCCGCCCCTTATAATTAAGGGGGCCGTCCAGCTGTAACGGCCAGAAACTTTGTCTTTTTGGGGGAATGTTTATTTGGTGAAAAACTAACTGATTTTGGTTAAAAATTTGAATTCATATGTTTAGTATGATTAAAACATTTTTCTTTATTACCAAAATTGTTTTTCAAAAATATATAATATTAAATAAACTTTGTATTAATTAATTAAATACCCCTTTGATCATGAGATGTATTAAGCACTTGTTTATTCATACCTTAAGTGATTAAGTTGGATATAATCATATAAACTAGCTTAATACTTGTTTACGTAGTAATCTTACGTTTAATGATTTTCCATTTTGTGATCATCAAAACGTATAGATATCGAAAAATATAAATAACGTTTTATTTATGTCAACAAAGGGTAAATCTCGTCGTCATAGCTTTCACGGTTCATCTTCTCGACAAGATGACGACGATGATGAGGAAAACACCCTGGTGCTAGTACCCCTTCCTTCTCCGAGTTCGTTGACAATCTAGAGGATCTCGACTATCCCGACTATTCTACTCCATCTCCTAGTGATCAAACCGACGAAAGACTTCATGCACGAACAACCGAGGTGCTTCGACGACAAAAGAGTTTGCATGAAGAAGTTAGAGGTGGCTTCAAATCTATCGGGAAGACGTTGAAGGGAATCTTTGGGAAGAAACGAAGATGATGAATATTGGTTTATAATTGTTGAACAATTTTTATTTTATGATTTTTGGTCATGGATTATTATGTGTTACTTTGATTCACTTGTTATTTTCTTGGTTATTTGCTTGAATGATTGTGTAGGATGTTAACCTGCTTAATTATGTTTAATATATGATTATGTTTGCATAGTTTATATCTTAATCTATATGAGTTTGCATGCTTAGATTATATATATATATATATATATATATATATATATTTGTATATTTATATTATATATATATATATATATATATATATATATATATATATATATATATATATATATA
>LBNU01011548.1:162289-186866 GCA_014162995.1 Artemisia annua | reverse complement strand
TATATATATATATATATATATATATATATATATATATATATATATATATATATATATATATATATATATATATATATATATATATATATATATATGCTTGTCCACTAAATATTTTTTTGCAAGAATTCCATATCTCGATTCCTTTATGACCAAAACGAGGGGGAGTATACGTCAAGGGGGAGCTCCAAGTTAATCGGGATAAACCTTTTTGATGCTAACAAAAAGGGGGAGAATTGATATAAACTCACAATTATACTTGTATATATACTAATTTTCGCTTAATGAGTTTAGATTTTGTAATCATCAAAAAGGGGGAGATTGTTGACATAAATAAAGCGTAAAAACGTTATTTATATTTTTCGATATCTCTACGTTTTGACGATCACAAAATCTAAAATCATTAAACGTAAGATTACTACGTAAACAAGTATTAAGCTAGTTTATATCACTACATCCAACTTAATCACTTAAGGTATGAATAAACAAGTGCTTAATACATCACATGATCAAAGGGGTATTACTACAAAATTTATTTAATTAGATAAACATATTATATATCTTTGAAAAACAATTTTGGTAATAAAGAAAAATGTTTTAATCATACTAAATATATGAATTCAAATTTTTAACCAAAATCAGTTAGTTTTTCACCAAATAAACTTTTCCCACTAAAGACAAAAAAATATGGCCGTTACAGTAGGCCGGCCCCCTTAATTATAAGGGGCGGTCCCCTTAATTTTAAGGGGACCGGCCATGAATTAAGGGGACCGACACGCTCCTGTATCAGATTTTGTCAGAATTTTTCCCCTATAAATACCACCTTAAATCAGGTATTTTTCCTCACCTTTTGCATGAAAATTTCATATCTAAAATCTCTCTAAACATCTTCCAAAATCCTTTGATCATTTGATTACTAATCCTTGTTTCAAGTGATTCAATCCCTTCACATCCATCCTCATTCAAAGTGCAAAAGAAGAATACTCCTTCAACAAACAAAGCTCAAGAAGTATTATAGTATAGTTGTGTATATTGTGTACATTATTTGTATAGTTGTGTTGTGCTTGTAATAAGTAGTTTAGGAGAAGTAGAAGTTGTGTAGGGAGAAGAAGAAGTTGTGTACTGGTGTGAAGTTGTGACGAAGTCGTGGTGTGCTCAAGTTGTGAAGAAGTTGTGGTGTGTTGTGAGATTGGTTCTAGCTAGGATTAGAACCCAACATCTAGCTTTGTGTCGTTAAGCCGGTGTAAGCGAAAGTTGTGTAAGGTTTCTCCGCCACAAGGGAGTTTGTTGACATAGTAAAGAAAACTCTCGAGTAGGTGACTCGGGGAGTGGAGTAGGAACAAGGAAGGTGACCTTGTAGCCGAACCACTATAAATCCTTGTGTTGTGGTTTGATCTTTCTAACTCTTTCCTTTCATTACTTATTTACATACACTATATTAGCTTAGTTATTTAGTAATATATATTTGTTCATATAGTGCAAGTCTTAAATTAACATAAACTAGAATCGAAATTTTTTAAAACAAACTTGTTTTCACAAATCTTAAAACGGACGTAAAACTATTCAACCCCCCCCCCCCTTCTAGTTTTCCACATCCTACTTATCCAAAGACATCGGATTAAATAGGCGAGGAAGGGGTATGGCAGCCCAAGCAGTGCTCAGCTAGACACAGAGGTAATCAATGCACTAATATAAATTCACCAAAGACATCAAACATATAAACTTTAATTGATGGGAAAGAAATTTTAAGGCGGGCATTTGATTTTGCGTACTCACAAACTACCGGCCATCTATCCTGATGAATTAAAGCTTACTATTACAATAAAACAAAACTACTTAATGAATTGAATACATGCAGGACCTTCTTACAGCTCTAATATCTTCGTTTGGGTGTGTCTTGTGTTGCTTGTTCGTTTGAATTCGACTCCTTAGGGTTTTGGTGCACACCAAATTCGTCTAGGTCTTGGGGTATTTATAGTTTCTGTCTGAGGGTTCGATGCGGCACATATAATGAGCAGATGTGGCGCATTGACTTAACTTCGCGTGGGGTCCAAGCTTATTATATTCTGGAATATTTGTACACCGCCTTTAGATGCGGCGTAACTTGAATCTCTATGCGGCGCATGTCCTTCAGTTGTCTTGGATTGTTTCTGGTCAAGTCTTGATGGTGATACACCGTATGTCAATTGTATAATGCGGCGTATCTAGAGTAGAACGAGCTTGGTCTTCTTCGTTGACCAAAGTTTCATATGTGGCGCATGGTATAGTTCCATGCGGCGCATTCTTCAAAGTCAGGCAATGGTCTCCGAATTCATCTAAGTATGATATTGCGGCGTATCTGTTGAGTGAGATACGACGCATCTTCTGGATTTCAGTATACTTTTGACATCTTGCTCATTTTGCTCCATAATTAGTCCAAAATCGCCAAGTTTCACCTTTTACCTGTTTTTACCTGAGAATCACTAAAGTAAACATTAAAGTACTAATTCTCATACATAATAAAGTAAAACAAGTCAAATAAATAGGATAAATGATGATAATAAAATGTACTTATTTGAGTTCATCAACTATCCCCCTACTTGAACTTTACTTGTCCCCAAGTAAACCTTAGATTAATCTTATGAAAATGTATCCTAAAAGGTATTAGGATTTATTTTTAACAATTAAGTGTGTATTCGTTTTATCATAATCACACAACCAACCACTTAACGAAGTAGAAACAAAATAATTTTTCAATATAAAACAATTCTAAACGGTTAGTTGCTAGTTGTGACGAATATTCTATCATAAGCTTGACAAGTATACGCATCTCCCCCACTAAAGCCAAGGAGTAACAAGTCTAAAGAAAATGGGTTTGTTGGTTAAGGGTTGATCATCCTTTTTAATCTCTATTGATCTCATATCCCAGAAAAGGCGACAAAATCACGAATACATGATCGAATCCACGACCACGATACTCGCAATTGCTCAATTCCTTAACTCGAATAGGCTAAAGATATGACCAAGTAATCTTCACCAATAATATAATATCAAAAAGGGCGACAAAATCAAAAATGCATAATCGAATCCACGACTACGATACTTAAGATTGCTCAAATCCCCAATCACAATAAATCAAAGGTTTGGATGAAGAATGATATAGGGTATGGATAATGATTGGGATACAAATTGGTGTAAAATAAAAATTAAACTAAACAAATAGATTAAAATCCTAAGTGTGGTTAATTACTTTCTTAACCATCCCATGAATAAGACTCATATCATTGAATAACTCACGCTTTTGACTCATGTAACTCACGCTTTAGGTAGACACGAATTATACTCAATAAAATCTTAAACAAAGAATAATCTTAGTTGGCGTTCCCATAACGGCCAACTCCCATTCAATCCATAAATATAATATACAACAACAAATAGTGGTGATATCTCCCACTTTACAAAACTTTACATAAGTTGGTTAAAACAAACTTCCAACTTCTTATCTCTTTTTTTTCTAATCTATTTTTTCGATTTTTTTTTTCGATTTTTTTCAATGTGTAAAATTTCACAACTTTTTCTATTACTATTTTTCCGGATAATTTTTTCCATACTTTTCATAACTTTTAGAAATAACTGTAATAGTGAAAGTAGTAAACACACGAAAAATAAACTAAAAATATACAATATTTACTTTCACTCCAATTGAATTGTGCAATTTCCCGACCTAACCAAAGATAATGAATTACGCACGCGAACACAGGTAATGTAAGGAAACACACTTTGCCTAAAGTAACTAACCACGGATTTCAATCTACAGGGTAGGCTAAGGTGTAAGGGTGTAACGAAACATTTTAACAAAGGTGTAAGAAATGAAAGGAATGGCTCTGAGGGTTTTTCTATGGGTATCTTACTCTAAAAGTGAGAGTAAACAAAAGGGTTTATACGGGGGTTAACTAACCAGTGTAGTTAGTTATATTACATAACATATAAAGGTTTTTTTGGGTGCAATCCTAGAATTTACCAAGTTATACAAGTCACTCCAATTATATCAATAATACTTATTATGGTGGTCTCGAATAGTATACAAGCCAAGTTCTAAAGTTTACAAGTCACCAGCACACTAAAGTTTTTGATTTTAGGCAAAAAAATAATGTTATATGTGCGGCTATGTAATTTAGACATAAACAAAAACATGCTAAAAAATTTTAAATTTTGATATATTAAGTGCATTTTAAGCATATTTTGAAAAAGTTTGGATAAGTAAGTCTTCTAATTCTCCATCCCGCCACTTAAGTTAAACAACGTCCTCGTTGTTCGTGTTAAAAGTTAAAACTGGAAAATAAAAGAACTAGAACAGAAAAACTTCCCTGATATTTGCTCGGAATGATCCTCCATTATGCGTTTATGAGCAAAAATCAACTTTCTTGTGGATTAGAACGTTTAAGCTTTATAAGTGACGTTTCCACAAAAAGTGCAGGAATCTATATAATACCACCTAGACTTTTAACACACCTGAGTTAAGAAGGTTCAAACTTGCATAATACATTAGTAGTTAGTAAAAATAAAACCTAAAAATTAAACTGTAAATCATCAGGTCAGTCGATACGCCGCATCTTATGGAAGAAGTGTGCCGTATCGAGCCTGGAATTAATACGAAATAAAATAATATATAGGATAGGATGCGTCGCATCTGTTTAATAATTCGAAAACTGTTTTTAATTTAAATATTATATACGATGTATCTGTTAAAACAGATACGTCGCATGGCGTTAGGGTTTCGAAAAGTTCTTTATTAAAAACAGAATACATCGTATCTTGGGGAAAGATGCGTCGTACTCTAGTTATTAAACACGTTGTACATTTATAAAATTAAAACGCAATACGCCGTATCTGATAAACATATGCGCCGTATCGTTTGTATCAGCACAATACAACGACAGAAGTTAGTACAATAAAGAATAAAATAAAAATAAAAGTACAGAAAATAAAAACACACAAAAACAGTAAATATGCAAATTATACAATGAATGCAATCTATCTAATATACAACAAGTTAGGGTTAGTGTCTAAAAACCTAATAAAAGAAAAAGCTAATTAAAATACTAATCAATTTAACAGATAATAACAATTCACTCTCCGGCAGCGGCGCCAAAAACCTTATGCGCGTGATGTGTCGTTGTGGTTTAGCATTTTTAATGCCTACTCAAGTTTTAAATTTATATTTAGCCGACTTATCAACAACACACACACTTAACGAGCAGTGTACCCGGTCAGTTTATATATAATGGTAAGCAGAGTGTCGATCACTAAGAATGGAACGTATTATCTAGTTATCTTAGTCAGTATTTTAATGTCCTAACTTAGTTTTACAGCTAATCTAACAAAAGGGGGTTCAGCCTGAGAGACTAGCACAGTTTGGTTATGAATTAAAAAGTAAATAAAACTAATGAGCACGAATCAGCGAATAGCATACACGTACACAGATAGATAATAGAGAAAATAAGAAGACCTGTCCTGATAATTAAGCAGCTTGTCACTTGTTTTATTGCTAGTTTTATATGAAGTGTATATAGTTAAACCTTTCTCGTTGGTTTCATTATATCGGCGAGTAAACCCTTAATGATTACTTATGAATATCCTACTTATCCAAAGACATCGGATTAAATAGGCGAGGAAGGGGTATGGCAGCCCAAGCAGTGCTCAGCTAGACACAGAGGTAATCAATGAACTAATATAAATTCACCAAAGACATCAAACATATAAACTTTAATTGATGGGAAAGCAATTTTAAGGCGGGCATTTGATTTTGATACTCACAAACTACCGGCCATCTATCCTGATGAATTAAAGCTTGCTATTACAATAAAACAAAACTACATAATGAATTGAATACATGCAGGACCTTCTTACAGCTCTAATATCTTCGTTTGGGGCGTGTCTTGTGTTGCTTGTTCGCTTGAATTCGACTCCTTAGGGTTTTGGTGCACACCAAATTCGTCTAGGTCTTGGGGTATTTATAGTTTTTGTCTGAGGGTTCGATGCGGCGCATGTAATGAGCAGATGCGGCGCATTGACTTAACTTCGCGTGGGGTCCAAGCTTATTATATTCTGGAATATTTGTACACCGCCTTTAGATGCGGCGTAATTTAAATCTCTATGCGGCGCATGTCCTTCAGTTGTCTTGGATTGTTTCTGGTGAAGTCTTGATGGTGATACGCCATATGTCAGTTGTATAATGCAACGTATCTGGAGTAGAACGAGCTTGATCTTCTTCTTTGACCAATGTTTCATATGCGGTGCATAGTATAGTTCCATGCGGCGCATTCTTCAAAGTCAGGCAATGGTCTTCGAATTCATCTAAGTATGATATTGCGGCGAATTTGTTAAGCGAGATACGGCGCATCTTCTGGATTTCAGTAGACTTTAGACATCTTGCTCATTTTGCTCCATAATTAGTCCAAAATCGCCAAGTTTCACCTGAGAATCACTAAAGTAAACATTAAAGCACCGATTCTCATACTTAATAAAGTAAAACATGTCAAATAAATAGGATAAATGATGATAATAAAATGTACTTATTTGAGTTCATCAACGTGCATGACGCTCATAAGCATCATCTTGCTGCCCTCAAGCGTATCCTTCGCTACATTTGAGGAACTCTGGACTTTGGATTTCACTTGTACACTTCTAATACCACCTCCTTTGTTGGATATACCGATGCAGATTGGGCCGGTTGCCCCTCTATAAGGCTGTCTACATCAGGTTATTGTGTCTTTTTGGGAGATAATCTCCTGTCTTGGTCTTCTAAGCACCAGCAGACTATCTTCCCTTCTAGTGTCGAGGCTGAATACCGGGGTGTTGCAAATGTCGTGGCTGAGACTGCATGGCTTCGTAACCTCCTTCGAGAGCTACACTTTCGATTGTCTACTGCGACCCTTAAATATTATGATAATGTTAATGTCATTACCTATTTGCCAATCTAGTTCAACATCAATGGACCAAACATATTGAGATCGACATACGTTTTGTCCTTGATATGGTTACTGTTGGCCAGGTACGAGTTCTCCATGTGCCCTCCCGCTATCAGTACACAGATATCTTTACCAAAGGTCTACCTTCCGCATTATTTGAAGAGTTCAGATCCAGTTTGAGCATCCGGCTTCCTCCCGCTCCAACTGCGGGGGAGTATTAACGTATCATATGGATATACTCTAGTTGTTATTTAGTAGATAATTACAAAGTCATAGATGTATACATTTATTAGTAATTGACATTGATTAGTCGGGATTACCCAATATAGTTTTCATATCTCCTATATGTACGTAATCATTGATTCATTTATAATGGAAAGGAAAATAAAATAACAATCATTCAATATTCATTCTCATTGTGTATATTCTTCAATTGAATGTAAATTTAGAAACAATTTTCACCTGATATTAGGTAGCGCAGTTCCATCGTATCGGCCAACAAGGTTTTTACTCATATTTCCTACACGTAACTCATGTTGCTTCCATACTAACTTTATCCTGACAATATCTAATACCGAGTTCTTGAATCCATTACAAGGAGAAAAGGGAAAAAATACAAAAGATGATATATGTTGTTCTAATAGTATCACGTCTACTTAACTAATCTAAGAGAGATAAAGTGGGTGTGGACACTTTAGAGTAGAGAGATGAGAGAAAACATAGAAAGTCTCGCATTATCAATAAGGAGAATACACACCGCATAACCCATGAGGCAGGGGTATTTATACCCAAACGTCTAGCCAAGCATGCTATCGTAGATATACAAGTTCTGCGATAGTAAAGTAACATGCTGTCACAGGTTTACAACTTACACAACATACCCTAATCTATTATAAAAGATAAGTAGAAGTCCCTAACAAATGATTTACAATTTTTGTGTTCCAACAATCTCTCCCTAAGGGTAGATCATTTGGGTCTTCTATTTGTGGGTTTTCACGTAGACTTCATCTTCGATATCCAACACATCTTTCCATGAATCTCCAAATACTTTAAAGGTTGAGTATTTCTTCCACATACTGAGCAAGCAATCCTAGCTTCGCTCTTTGATCATCATCAATTCAAGTACTAGTCCCTTGGAGATCTTGGTTCAACAAGTCATTTATTCCTTTTAAAACCCACTTCAACATACCCGAGCTGAACTTAGGAGTCTCGTTCGATATCATCAACCTCTTGACTCCCGATGCATTTTCATATACAATATCGAGCTCGAATAAAGGACTCTACATGCATGTCCAAGGCTTGTAATCATCGATTCTGGGAAATGTGATCATTGGATAAGTGAGGTTGACCTTTTTCTGAAGACTTTCAACTCCCATTTGGAAATCACTATGGGCCGTCTCCCTTTACCATATAACGTGACGGCCTAGGCGTCACAAAGCGTGACGCCGTCACGTGTTAATTCTTCAAAAATTTCTAGGGTGTCTAGTTTAAAAATCATCCTTCATATTGTCAAAGTGTGACGCCGTCACACGATAGAATGTGACGCCATCAGGTACTGTTTCCAGCATAATTTGAGACTTTGTCATTTTCTTCACTTTTATGCTCCAAAAACGTCCAAAATGCTTCCTTTTCCAGATTTCCTCTTCAAAGTACCTAAAATGACAAAAGGAACAATTTAAGGCAATATTTGATCAAATAATTACGGATTAGGGCTTAAATGACCCCCTAAAAGCGTAACACTTTTCGCCTCATCAAATACCCTTACACTTGAGATTTGCTTGTCCTCAAGCAAAAGCGCTTTTATTCCAATCAAAATATGAGCTAGGGGTCATTTAACATGAATATAAAAGTAATTACAACAAATAGTTACTCAACCCTAGTCATAACAAGCACGAAAATCATACACTAGCACCTCACAAATAGTGTTTGGATACTCTCATCTCTCGGGTGTTATAAACCTATATAACTAAATGGAAATGGAAGAAATACCTCTCACTACCTGTCATAGAAAATATATTACCATTGGCTTGGGAAAGGATCAAAAACCTCCTCCACTAGGCGTAAGCACCTAAGATAAACTATCAGAGAGGGCTTTTCAAGGGTTGTAACGTTAGGTGTAGGGATATGATAAACACGGTTTGGTTGGAATAAAGGGTATTTTTAGTGGTGGCGATTTAATTATCTTGATCAAATACATGCACAAAGTGGCGTTGCTAAGCCAAGACTCGACTCGACTTAAGCTAATAAGAAAATAACAAAATCATAAATAAAGATAAAATGAAATGGGGTGGTAGTCCGTATGTTTTTTCTACTTTTCTTTTACTAATTTTTTTTTTCATACACTCTTGCCCCACCATCCAAAATAATACATCATAGGGGCCTCGGTTCTCCCTTACACTTGAACTTTTACATAGTTTACAATTAACTATTCTAATGACTTGAATTAAGATAATTGAAAAACTTGGAGTACTTTAAAATATTAACGCACATATGGAGGTAATAATTGACTTCTTCCCCATTACTCCATTACATTAGTACTTTACCCATGAGTCACAATCGTCCCATAACAATATGTACAAGGATATGACTCGACTTAGCAACCATGTAAGTAATAAGACAATTAATTAAGGGTTTAACAAATGTTGTCACAATAATGCACTAAAGATGAGTGCATACAATGTAGGCTAAGGCGATTTGGGTGTACATTTGGGTGGATTGTAAACAAATTTTTCCTTTAAGTAAAATGCTTAAAGTTAGAAACGAAAAGATAGGCTCTGAGGGGTGTACTAGGGGTATCGTGTAATAAAAATGAGTACAACGCTAAGGTGTGGGAGAATTACTTGACCAATGAAGTCAATGGAATTATGTTACGGGTATAAAACAATGGTTATCCTAATGCCTCTTATCATGTAGTAAATCTAACTGCACGAATGTAGTCTCACTTGTGGATTTGGGATGGTCCTAACGCAAGTTCTAGAATCTATAAACTACCGATAAACACAGAAGCATCAAAGATGAATGCTTTTCCTAACAATTCTAGGGGCGAACCTCACATATTTGGGGGGAAATTTTTTGAGTTGTATGGTTTTTGTTCCAGTAATACAATTCCCTATCCATGAGACGCTTATTATACTTAAAGTAACACTCCTAAATGTTGTAAAAAATTTAAATTTGCACTAAAATTGCATTAACAAATATTTCTCTCGGTTTTATTACACAAGTACCTTTGGAAAAAACAAAAATCAAGCGTAATAGCATTTTCTAAGGCGCTTTCATTTACCCCCTACACTTAAACCGAACATTGTCCCCAATGTTCACATAAAAGATGTAAAAGTAGAGAAAGAAAAAATGAAACAAATACTCCCCTGATTTTTTTTGTGGATCGTGTGGTAAAATGGTTAGATCTTCTTCCAAGATGATGTAAAAGTTCCAAGCTCAAAGCGACTCCAAAAGCTTGATGTCACGAACTTGATTCCAAGTTCACCTTCTTGTCCAAAATAACCTGTTAAACCTAAGAAAACAAACTAGGAAAACCTCGTGTAAAATCGTCGGCAAAAATCTATATAAGGATATAATGCTTGTGGAATGAAAATTTTGCAGATTCTTGGAATTAGAGATGCAATAATTTTTATAATCCGGCAGAAAAACTAAATTTTAGAACGTTTTTTGGAATCAAAGGCTGACGCCGTCAGCTTTCAAAGGTTGACGCCGTCAGAATTGATCTGACAGAATTCTTATGTTTAGTTTTTGAAAATTTTTGGAAAAACAATTACCTTAACTCTTGGAATGCTGCAAAATTTCATTATGACTCGATACAAGCATTTGACTCAAGCAAGTACTAATATGTATGTTTATTTTATATCGTTACAATTTGTTAGGTCACCATTTTGTAAACACAAGTATTGATTAGATAGAAATGAGATGAGAAATAGAGTTTGGTTGATTAGATCAATATGAAGATTAAAAGTGCAAGAGTTTCTTTAGATATATGAAATAACCAACAAGAGAAAGGATTACATATGAGGTCCTATTTATAGGATGGAGCTAGGGCAATGCCTACTCCTTCCCTTCTCTTAAGTGTTTGGGCTTTTAGGCCCGTTGGACGAGTATTGGACTCATCCATAATCATTACATATTTAATCAATCTTAGCAACCTATTACAAATGTTGAAATAACCGAGACTTGACTAAAATGTAGAAAAACTTAGGTTCTAACAATCTCCCCCTAAGGATCGGTTGTTGAAGAAGTGATGTTCAGTCACGGTCATTTGAGGTTGCTGGACGTCTTGGTACTTTGACTTTTGTTGTGGCATTCATGGCTTTAGACGTCCTCAAAATGATTAAGTAGGTAAGATTCATCATTCTTTGATCTTTGTCTTTGCTTGATGAGATAGTGTTCAAACTGATGTGGTAATCTGCCATTCGTCACTCTCTTAGACTCCATTGGTTCTGCATCATTCCGACATGCTCATACATCTTTGACGTTGAAGACTTTCACAAGTGAGGAGCTCTCTTTTCTTATGTGAAGATTCTTTGTGTTGACGTAGAATTCTTCTTAAGACGGTGAGTTGCTGAAGATCATTTGTCCTTATCACTTTTGTAGATTCTTTTGGCATGGAATCTACCTTTGACATTCATGTTGCTTCGATCTTTCATGAGAGCTTTCTTTCGTTGAGATGTAAGTATGAGCATGTGGAAGCTGGTGTTCGGGATGGTCGTTGTACCTGAAATAAGACAGTTAGCAATAAAACATCTGGTACTTACAGGTTCGGAGTTAGAATTCGTCAACAGCATAGTGTGAAGACTCCTTCTAATCCTTACCAAGGCCGTTCCTAATCGGATACCCCCTAGAGGGCTAACACAGACATACATAAGTACACCCACGATTAGGTGAGTCGCTGGAGATCACCCCATGACTGTAGACCATTTGAAATCAATCGAACACACCAAGCGTAATCCACAAGGAATCAGGAATCACCGAAGTGACCTGCTGTCAGGGCTGTTTGATGTTGACCCTGGCAGGATTTCTGTTCAATCATTCGAGAAATACCTAAGTAAATCCCTCATGAACGTTCAAGGCAGATTGCTAAGATCTGCGAAGGACTCGATAATTTACACTTAGTGCCCAATGATGTAAGACACTCAGTGTGGAAGAATTTTGTGTTCCTAAGAGATCTTTGATGTTATCTCGTGGCTCTAGACTTGATAAGTGCACATTTGGTTTCCTATGCGGAGGCATGGAGCAGAGGGCCTCCTGTTTCAATATCAATCATCTCTAATAGACAATCGATAGATTACACTGGTTCCCCGTGAGAATGAAACAAACATCATTTGAGAGATGCCTGAGTTGCTAAGAAGGTTTAGGTGCATTGCGTCACTGGGTCCATGACGACTTATATCTTCAATACCGGTGTCGCCTTAGCAACGACCAGTAGCATATGAATTGAACCCGGTGTCTGACCTAAGGTTGATAATTTGGAGGGCTATTTCTTTTCACCCTTTTCTTACGTTTCTTTTTAATTCTTCAACCCATTCTTTCTCCTTTTCATTCTTTACTC
Organism: Artemisia annua; assembly: GCA_014162995.1. NCBI lineage: Eukaryota > Viridiplantae > Streptophyta > Magnoliopsida > Asterales > Asteraceae > Artemisia > Artemisia annua. The sequence goes on along the minus strand of LBNU01011548.1, from coordinate 174,362 downwards.
CTTTTTTCATATCATACCTAAGGACTTCTAATTTCTAACTATTGGTGATGTCCTTAGGTAGATCCCTCCGGTTTAGGCGGATCATAGGACGGTTTTATTCCTATCCGTAGTCACCTTATAACTCCATAACTATNAATTCTTCAACCCATTCTTTCTCCTTTTCATTCTTTACTCCTTTTTTCATATCATACCTAAGGACTTCTAATTTCTAACTATTGGTGATGTCCTTAGGTAGATCCCTCCGGTTTAGGCGGATCATAGGACGGTTTTATTCCTATCCGTAGTCACCTTATAACTCCATAACTATCCTATCGATGCCTTTGAACCAAATCATTGAAAATCACTCAAAATGTGTTAGAGTGTAAAACTTTTTGTTAACACTTTGAGGTTTTGGATTTCTTATGTGAAATACTCCCCCTGCACATGTGCTCATGAATTTTGGAGAACTTTTGCACATGCGGGAAGAGTCGGCACTTTTGAATTGATCCACTCTTAATAGTTATGTACCCGAGGGACATGTTTACGTTGTTTAGTTAAAGGGATGCATTATCAGCTTTTAGGTGATAACTAGCCCTAATAACTAACTTGATGTTGTTAACATTCCCAAAAGGAAGTTAGACCCGTCATGGTAAACAACTAAAAAGAGTTTCTCGAAACGGTACTTTCTACTTGGATAAATCCTTTCGAATACTGACATTTGATGTTTCGTCAATTCGTGGGTCAATTCTGAGTCGAGCTCGTATGAGATAAGACATTTTGACATCATTTTAATCACTTTCTTTTTCTCCCCCTCAAAAATAGCATATCAGATGTTGTTTTTGTAAACGTTTTTGATTAAAATATGCATTTTTGAGTCTTATGGGAAGAAATCAATCAGGACATTAAGATTTGAAAGAACGATGTTATGATTCAGGTACTCCCCCTCAACAAATGATTTATTGAGGTTGAATACTTGTCTTTAGAGCAGATTTGAAAAATACTGAAAGGTTTGATTAAATCTACTCAAAAGTAAGAAGCCTTCGCTCCTTATATTAGGATTGTAGCACTGAGGCGTACCACAGGGTCCTTTCTTTACAAAGTTCGGGTTGTACACTGTTATGTGTGCACAAGCCGTTTTAGTTACAAATCAAACTATATAAGAAATATAATGAAATGTTTATACCAGAAGAATGGTGGCAGACCTAAGCATCGAAGGCAGTGAACTGTAGATCAGGTCGTCTGAAAGTCAAGATCGGAAAGGGTGGTTGAACTCCAATGTAGCTTTCCAACCGTCTGATCTGTTGTCGACGATATAGCCTTTCTTCAATCTTGTGGACAAAGTTTCTGACCATTCGCCATGCACTAGCTTTCCATCTTGTTGCCTGACCCTCTTTCAGCCTTTTCTTCTCATCCTCCAACCTTTCAGCTAACCCATCACGCACTCTTTGAAGTGTGACGTCACAAAACTTTGGAATCTCGTCGAACCGCATGAAGTGAATCTTGTTTTTGCTGTTGAGGTATGTGACTCCAAATGCCGGTTGTTGTACGAGAGTGTATTGTGACATCGCTGAGATTTCTGGAATCAGGAGCTGTGGTTTAGTAAGGTTGATGGTGTTCTGATAACTTTCGACTCCCAGCTGAAGATCTTCCACTCTTTCTTGAACAATCAATCATCTGATGTAGAGCAGGAGAGATGCGATGAAGTTGTACTGAGTATCTCTTTCAAAGCTGAGCAGCTTTCCTTGTACCTTTAGCAGATACATATCTTGAATGTCATTACAGTTTAGCTCCGGGAAGTCTGCTTCACTGAACTTGTAGCGCTTCTCATCTTGTCTTTTCACGATGATTTCCTTCATGAAAGTGTAGTCAAATCTCCTATCTTCCAAGATCTCCATTACTGCAACGATACGCTGATTGTACTTCACATTTTCACTCGACTTTAGATGAAGTCTATGTGTATAGCCGAGTCTTCATCTTTCAGGCCAATGTTGGATTCCAAGAAGAGCGTCTCTGTTGTACTCGAGAACTGATTTGCAGTAGATTGGTGCGATCTCTTCAATGTCAGGTAATTCGTATCGGGCAGCTGGAATAGACAGTGTCAGTGAAGAAGCATATCGTTCCTTTGAAGTCTTGTGTGCATGCTGGAGGTAGAGAAAGTCATTGTTGAAGAATAGTCTGAATGGGATCTTTTGTTTTTCAGGATCGCCTTGTAGAGGTAGAGGTTTCGTCCAGTCGGTGAAGAAAGGTTCTTCATTTCGTTGTCATTATTGGATTCAGGGTTGAGCCAGTCGAACGAGCCAGATAGTGCACAGGCTATGTTCTCCATGTGGTAGTCCAATTCAATCTTGTTTCCTGATCTCTTCTTGAGGAAATCCATTACTTCACGGTTGATCCTTTTCAGCTCAGACTTGGACAAATTTTCGACTTGAAGACCCGACATAATACTCTGAGTCATCAGCAAAGTATTACCCGGTAATGGTTCGTCAGCTTCAAGTGGTAGTTGTGCCTTGATCATAGTGGTCAGCCAATCTGAATCACGTGCTTCGTCCATATCGAGCCAAGAGAATTGAGTTGTCTTATGTTTCTGCTTCTTTGAAGACCTCTTCTTCTCTATTGTTTTGGTGGTGTCAGATGGACCAGCTTGAAACGAAGGAATTTCTGATTCAGGTATTGCTGTTTCGGTTCCTTCCTGAGTATCTAGCTGTTGAAGCTCAAAGGGTTCCTCTGATTGTTTAGGTGCTGACCCGGATACTGGAGTTCTCTGCTTGGAGGGAGGCGCCTTGGAGGTCTTGCGAGGCTGGTGTGATGAAGATGGTTTGTTTGACTTCCTAGATTTCTTTCGGATTAGAGTCAGGATCATCATCTTTTCTGTGTCGTTTATGTTGTCTAGCAGCCTCTTTGCAAGATTCCTTTGAGGCAAAGGCTTGAAGAGCCTCAAACATCGTTGACTCTTCAGGTGTTTTCTCCTCCTTGTTCCTTAGTTTGTCTACTAACAAGTCACGAAATTGTTCGATTGGAAGTTGTTGAGGTGTTGGGTGAGGCTTGTTAGTTTGGAGGTAGAAAGGAGTAGACTCAAGCATACGTTCAATTGTATACTTGATCCTGGTGGTCAATGTAGAGTTGATCGGCTCAATGAGTGGAGACACAGTTGCAGCGAGTTTGTCATTAAGATATTCAGCTGTGTAGTTCTTGATCATCTCGCCCATGTCAGCTCCAAGTAACTTGTTAGCAAGTTCACTATTGTTCTAGAGATCTTTGACTTGTGTAGTCAAAGTCTTGACCTGTTTGGAGAGCTTTCGAACTTGGTCCTGTAGATCTCCAGATGGCTGTTGTGTCTGATTCCGCTTCTTCCTTGCCATATCAAGAGCTCTTTTGATCCGTTGAGATGCTGTTGATGATGTCTTGTCTCCCTTCTTCTTGTTGTTTGATTTGTCTTTAGATGGTTTCTTTGCTGGTGGTGGTGATGAATGATGTGATGATAAAGATGATGATGATGCATGCTCTGGTTCAGATGGAGGCGGTGAAGGATCCTTTGGAGGTGAACCTGATGGAATTGGAGGATTTTGTGACGATGAGTGTGGAGGAGTGTTGAGGAGTTTATCAGTGTCAAATGGTTCTTCGTCTTGATCGAGTCTACGAAGCAACCTTTCTGTCTCTTCTTGAACTTTCCTCTTGAATGCGTCCTCTTTCTCTGTTTGAGCAATGAATTCGTCATCGATGAGCTCAGTCTGTTCCTTCTCGTGTGTAGCTTCTTGCATAATAATGTTCCCATCTGAATCACGTTGTTCGGTTTCGGTCTGGGAAACTGCAGTGCTACTTGATCCAACTTCTTGTTCCTGAAGATTCTACTTTGTTTGTTGAAGTTGTTGGTGTAAAAGATTCAGACGAGCAGTTTCCCTGAATTCTTTGTCTTCCTTCTTCTTATCTCCTCTGGTGTCGACAATGATACTCTTGAGTTTTCGCTTGTCAACCAGTGGAATAGTAGGAGGTTCTTGATCAGCTTCATCTTGATCACCACTCGGTTCATTGATTGTCAAACTTGTACCTTTTCTTTGTTCCTTTTCAACAGTTTCCTTGCTTATTTGTTTTGTCAGTTCAAGCCCTGGAAACTCTTCTTCTTCATCCAGTTGTTCTTCCTTGTCATCTGGTGCTTTTGACCTTCTTTCATAATCACCTTCTTCATCTGGTTCAGAGGCAAACTCAGATTCAGTCTCTGTTTCTGATGAAGAGGCTGACGGTTCATCCTGAGGAATCTGCTTTGGTGCAGCTTTCCTTCTTGGTCTGGTGGGTGGCTTTCATGCTGGCTTTGGTGGTTTTGAAGTTGTAGTACTGCTAGAACTGCCTGACTTGCCACCCCTTCTGCTTCGGGTACGGACAATAGAAGCTGGTTCATCTTCTTTCTCAGTGACACCAACTTTCCCTTCCCTGAATGCTTTATCATAGATTCTGTAGTTCTGAGTCCTTCTGATCTCATCATTCAGGAGGTAATTAGGAATTCTGATGCCTTTGTTCTTTGGAATGAACCTGATGGATTTGACAAAGGAGATCGTTGGATCTTCAGTCATTGCTTCTCTGGGTTCTGTCCTGTCTAACAACCTTTGACGGAATTCGGGAGTATTCTCAATCAAGTATCCGATGAGCAGTTTAGTGAATCTGATGAATGGGATGACAGCTCTGTCACTAGAGTGAATGTGATGGAGTATGTCACTCATTATAGGTGCTGCAAAGTTGATCGGAGTCACAATCATCATTCCCCAAAATACTTGCATATGTTCCAGTCTAGGATGCTTATGACCACTCCTTCTTCCTGAAATTGATCTGACAATCAGCATGTAGAAGGTTTTCCATGGTTGAGGCAGAAATTTGACGTTGAACTTTGACAATAGTATGAGTGGTTCATCGTCAGCAACTTCATAACCAAGGTCAATGAAATAGTCCAAGATTTCCAATTCAGTCAACATTGGATGATATTCATCATAGGTTGGTATCATGAGAGCTGCACGAAGAGTGTCGTAGTCAATGTTGTATTCATGACGTTCCAGCTTGACTGTGAAAGATCTGTCGTCCAGATTGGCCTGAGCAGAGTGCCAAAATTGATGAATGTAGAACGTAGGTACTGATGCAGATTTTGTGAGGAGAGGTTTGCATGGATGAGCCAGAAGAATATTCTTTACAATCTTGCATGTGTCATCTGGTATGCTGAGTTTGTTGAAGTTAATGCGAAGATTGTTCGGGTCAAACTTTACGTTGTAGTCGGGAGGAAGAAATTCACCAAGTGTGAGTAGTGGTTGGTTTTCTTGTTGTTGTGGGACAGAATCGTCTTGTTGAGCCATTTGTGTTCTGAAAGTGTCATGTCATGAAATCAAACATTCGGATGTGTTAGTCATTAGTCCGAGTTCACATTTGATATTCAATGACATATTTGATGCAATCATGGTCCAGTTAATTACTATGTGATAAATGATGTTATTATTACTTAACATGTAACTTCGATGATATTTCATTTAAGGCATACAAGTTTTAAGATAACATGTTAATAAACACAACACAATCACAACTTAACCAACATTCTCACAATATAAATATACATGACCGTTCATTCAATCATACAAGTTTTCGAAAATTTTACAAACATATGAAAACTCAACAAATATGATGAACATGATCTCGAAAATATGTTCAATAAAGTTTTCGAAAGCTAGCACTAACAAAGATCTCGAAAAAATGTTGTGGACAAAAGATTTCGAAAAAACATTTCCAAAGGAAAGATTTCGAAAAAATCACTGTTCACAAAAAAGATTTCGAAAATCTTTATTACAAAAGATTTCGATAACATTTATACATATTTTCTCGATAATCTTGAAAAGATCTCGAAATAATATTTTCTCGAAAATTTTAATGAGATATTTCAAAATCTTCAAGATTTTCTCGAAAAAGAGAAGATCTCGAAAATTTTTAAAAAATCTCGAAAAAATTTTAGAGAAAAGATTTTGATAATTTTCTCGAAAAGAATTCTTATACAAGAATCTTTCGAAATCTTCGTAGTCGTACGTTTTGTGAGAAATCCTTGTATATTATGAATGAAGCCTGTATTTAGAATGATAAACAACAGTTAGAAACACAAATAGGCAACACATAAAGGATTTCGAAAATGAACGAGACCAAAGATTTATCTAGATCATGTAATATTGTGAATTCTTGTAAAAGAACACATGCATACATCAATTAACACTTATTAGAACATGTTTTGACAATTTAATTAGCCTCAAAAACACTCAAACGAAAAGCCCCAAATATGAACATAAACCCTTATTATCTAGAACATGAAATCTGTTGATATGGAACAATTAACAAGCACATTCATGTAATAAACACTTAAACTAACAAATCCCACCACTAATAAACACAATAACATCACACATTCACGAACCCCTAATTCAAACGCAACCTTATTTTTTCGAAATTAATCCAAACGTGAAAACTGTAATGATTAGTTGTAAGGGACATGATTAGACAATGATAAAGTATAAAAGCCCTATGTTTTCATAATCACAAACACATTATTCACGCAAAAACTAAATTTTCGAAAACCCTAGTTCTTATAATCAAAATTCCTAGAAATCTAGCCATTAAGATCATAATTGGTGAAAAAACCATTTGATGAAATGGACTAAAGATCAAGAATTTATTTACGCTTTGAAGATCAAGAACAAGTTTTGGTGATTTGAATTTGAGCCGTGAGATGTAAGGTGGTGTGTTTGTTTTTGGTTTTTGATTTTGTAAAAAAGAAAAAACGGGAGTGTTTGTTTTTGTTTAAGGTTTTTGAAACTTTGAAGTAACTTGGCAATTTTAGTCCTTAGACTTACAAATTTACCATATAACTAGTCCTAATGAATATATTTAACGATTAAGGTAACGACAGTTAATGGTAAATGCATATTAAGCTAACAAAGAAGTAAAAAGGGAAAAAAGAAATGATACGAGATAACCTTTAACGTTTCACCATTGCAAAGTAACATCATAACTACAAAGAATTATGCAAGTACACATGTTTGCACAAGATTTTGAAATTTTGAAGAACATTTTCTCCCCCTCAACACTTGGTGTGAAAATTTTGAAATTTTTGATAAACCAAAGTGTTGACGAAGATTGTGTACGAGCATTTGAACCACTTAAAAAAATTGTAAAATCTTTTTGTATTTTTGAATATTTTTTATTTTTTATTTTGTTTTTGAAAAAAAGAATATTTACAAAGATAGTTTTGGTATTTGACTCGGTTAACTGTTTTCAAGAAAAGATTGTAAATCATCCGGAGTCAAACACCGCATACCAATCCGGTGAACTAATTCAGTAAACCTTCCCGGGGGTAGTGGTTTTGTGAACAAGTCTGCCAGTTGGTATTCAGTACCCACAAAGTATAACTCAATTGTACCCTTTTCAACATGCTCCTTGATGAAGTGATAACGGAGATCAATATGCTTAGACTTTGAATGCAGAACTGTGTTGCACGAGATCGCTATCGCACTTTTCGAATCACAATACATCGGGATCTTGTTGAATAAGTAACCGTAGTCCATTAGTTGTGTACGCATCCAAATGACTTGTGCACAGCAGGCAGACATGGCTACATATTCAGCTTCTGCTGATGATAGTGATGTGCAATCCTGCTTCTTTGACTGCCAAGACACGAGTTTATCTCCAAGAAACTGTAATCCTCCATAAGTACTTTTGCGTGTATCAACACACCCTGCATGATCAGCATCTGAAAAGGCTATTAGTTAAAATCCGTAATCCTTCGGATACCAGATCCCCAAGTGAATGGTTCCCTTTACATATCAAAGGATTCTCTTAGCCTTATTGAGGTGACGTTCAGTAGGACTGGACTGATAGCGAGAGCACATAAATACAGCAAATACAATATCTGGCCTGCTAGCGGTTAGGTACATCAGTGACCCAATAATACTGCGGTATTTTGTGGGGTCAACTGGTTTCCCATGTGGATCCGCATCTAATTTGGTTGAGTTGGCCATAGGAGTATTGTAAGTATCACAACTGGACATGCCATGTTTCTTAATTATCTCAAGAGCGTATTTGGGCTGATTAAGGAAAATTCCACGGAGAGACTGATGAACTTGTAGTCCCAAAAAGAACATAAGTTCACCCATCATTGACATTTCAAAATTTTGTTTCATTAGTCTGGCAAAAGCATTTGAGTACTTTTTGTTTGTTGAGCCAAAAATAATGTCATCGACGTATATTTGCACAATTAAAATATCTTCCCCGTGTTTTTGAATAAACAAAGTTTGGTCTAGCAAACCTTTTGTAAAAGAGTTAGCAAGCAAGAAAGCAGTAAGTTTATCATACCACGCCCTTGGGGCTTGTTTGAGACCGTAAAGAGCCTTCTTAAGTCTGTAGACATGGTTCGGGTGCTCTGGGTCAACAAATCCCTCTGGCTGACTGACGTATACTTCTTCACGTAATTCTCCATTCAGAAATGCCGTTTTTACATCCATTTGATAGAGTACCATGTTTTTGTGAGCGGCTTATGCAAGAAATATCTGTACAGCTTCAAGTCTAGCCACTGGTGCGAAAGATTCCTCAAAGTCAATTCCTTCCTCTTGAGTGTATCCTTCAGCTACCAAGCGTGATTTGTTACGAATAACATTGCCTTCTGATGCGCATGGGATTGCAACACGCACTACGTTTTACCTCTCAAGGGATCTCAAGAGGCTTACAATCCCCACCAGGCAGTGTACATGACCGATGTAGTATAGTGTAGTGGCAAGTACCGGGGGATTGATCGTTCTCTCACAGGGAATAGTGTTCGTTAGGTTAAAGACTACTCTAATTAAGGTCTAAGGGTGGAGGATGATTATTTTTGTATTTTTATGTTTTTTAGAAAGCAGTAAAATCTCGTTTTTGAAGGAGTGGGCGGAATTAGTTGCTAGTCAACTAACCCAAGTTATCTACTTATGCAATTAATTTAAAGTTGAGAAAACAATGGTGGGGAAAGTAGTGTTTACTTAGATTTCATTACTCCCTAACTATCTTTTACCATGTAATTAGTATGTTGAGTTTGCGTGGATGACGGGTGTATTCCTAACAAGTCGTAGGGAGTGCGTTCAATTCCCTAACTCTATAAGCTCCTACCTCACTCTATGACGATACGTCAAGTATCCTATCATAAGCTCACCGATAGCAACCTACGCATGAAATACTACCTTAAAATCGATTAACGCACATACGATTCACGTTTCCTAAGACGTTCAAGCTTGTTACCGTATAGGAGGTTAGCCAGTTTTCTTAAGTCTAACGTAGATGAAACATTCATCCAAATCACAATCACAACATACACATCACATGATAATCAATAGTTAGGTTTCATTAGATCTAAGCAAACACAAGTTAATTTAGCCTAGCATGTTAAAGGAAAGAAAAGCACAAACATAAATCATACAACACATAGACATATTGTATGGATTGAATGAAGACTTATCTTAGATTAAACATGCAAGTTAGAGGGGTAAAAGTACCCTCTAAGGTCTGTGATACACGAGCTAGGGTTTAACCCTTAAGTTCTCCACCAAGTTCCTCTTTTAAAACAATAAAAATCGTCCTATATATATAGATAATACGGGCTGACGGCGTCAGCCCAAGGTGTGACGCCGTCACGCCGACGATTAGGGTTTTGTGATGGCCTTCTTGACGTCGTCACGCCGCCTTGTTCCAGATCTGACGGCCTTCCCTGACGCCGTCACCAAACTAGGCCAAAAACTCTCTGGCCCGTCATGAGTAACTTCCAATTTCTTCACTTCATTTGTTCCTGACGTCGTCACGTTGAAGCTTGTGACGCCGTCACCTTCTGTGCACTTTAGGGTCTTTTGAGATTTTGTTGTTTTCCGCACTTTTTCACTCCGAAAACGCCCGAAAATGCTTCTTTTGTGATTTTCTCCTCAAAAGTACCTAAAATGAGAAAAGAAACGACTTTGGGTGAAATCCGATCAAATAATATACGAATTAGGACTCAAACTGACCCCTAAAAACGTAACATTTTTCGTCTCATCAAATACCCTTACACTTGAGATTTGCTTGTCCTCAAGCAAATGCGCTTTTATTCCAATTAAAATACAAGTTAGAGGTCATTTAATGCGAACATAAAAGTAATTACAAGAATTAGTCGTTCCACTTTACTCAAAATAAGCACGGAGAAAATATACTAGCACCTCTCATGTAGTGTTTGGATACTCACATCTCTCGGTTGATAATATGTAAATATAATGTAAAGGAAATGGATAATATCACTCACTACCTGACATAGTAAATAGATTACCATAGGCTTGAGAGAGGATCGAAACCTTCTCCACTTAGGCGTAAGCACCTAGGATAACTATCAAAGAGGGCTTTACAAAAGGGTTATAACAGGAGGTTTAGGGATATGGAAAAACACGGTTTGGTTGGATAAGGGATAGTTTACTGGTGGCTAGTCAATCATCTTGGTTAGTTACATATACAAGTGGCGTTGTCAAGCCAAGACTAGACTCAATCTTAAACTATCGAAAACAAAATGAAATAAAAACAAAACATAACTTAGAAATAAAAGATAGGTGCGGATGGTAGTCCGTATGTTTTTTTTCTAAATAATTTATTTATTTATTTATTTTTTTTTTGCATACCTTTTTACCCCACCATTCAAAATAATACATCAATGGGGATTAAGCTTTCCCCTTACACTTGAACTTTTACAAACTTTACATTTACTATTCTACGACTCGTATTGAAATAATCAAAACACTTGGAGTACTTTTTAAAAACGTTTTGCACATATGGGGGTAATAAATGATGTTCTTCCCCATTACTCCATAACATTAGTACTTTACCCATGAGTCCCAATCATCTCAAAACAATATGTACAAGATATGACTCGTCTTAGCAACAACGTAACCAATTAGATAATTGACAAGGGTTTAACAAATAACAATAATGCACTAAAAATGAGTGCATACAAGGTAGGCTAAGGCGATTTGGTTGCACATTTGGGGGTGGATTATAAACAAATTCTTCCTTTAAGTATGATGCTTAAAGTTAGAAACGAAAGGATAGGCTCTGGAGGTTGTACTAGGGGTATCGTGTACCAAAAATGGGTACATCGCAAAGGTGTGGGAGAATTACTTGACCAATGTAGTCAATGTAATTATAATACAGGTGTAAAACATGGGTTATCCTAATGCCTCTTATCATGTAGTAAATCCTAATCTACACGAATGTAGTCTCACTTGTGGACTTGGAATGGTCACTGACGCAAGTTCTAGAATCTAAGTACTACCGGTAGACACATAAGCATTAAAGTTGAATGCTTCTCTTCCTTCCAATTCTAAGGGTGAGCCTCACATATTTGGGTGGAAAATTTTTAGTGATACGGTTTTTGTGCTAGTCATAAATTCTCCTATCCATGAGACGCTTATTAGGACCAAAGTTTCACTCCTAAATAATGTAAAAAATTTTAGATTTGCGCTAAAATTACCCTAACGAGTGTTTCTCTCAGTTTTATTACATAATTACTATCAAACAAGCAAAAATCAAGCATAATGGTATCCTATGAGGTATCATTAATCTACCCTTATTTACCCCCCCCCCCTTACACTTAAGTTGAACATTGTCCCCAATGTTCGAAAATAAGGAATTGAAAAGATAAAAAGGTTAAAAGAATGAAATCGGATACTGTCCTGAGTCGTTCTTTATGCAAGTGAAGTAACATGGTTAGATCCTCCTCCAAGAAGATGAACTATCAAAGCTTCCCTTCCAGTATATGCATCATCTTCTTGTCTTAAATAACCTGTTAAAATGGAAATACTACAAGAAACCTCGCGTAAAATCGGCGGCATTATTCATATATATTGATGCGCGTGGATTGCAACACGCACTACGTTTTACCTCTCGAGGGATCTCGAGAAGCTTGCAATCCCCACCAGGCAGTGTACCTGACCAATGTAGTATAGTGTAGTGGCAAGTACCGGGGGATTGATCGTTCTCTCGCAGGGAATAGTGTTCGTTAGGCTAAAGGCTACTCTAATCTAGGTCTAAGGGTGGAGGAAGA
>LBNU01011548.1:132840-160122 GCA_014162995.1 Artemisia annua | reverse complement strand
GGTTCATGATGTACTAAATAGGGGACTTTAACATGGCAAATGCGGTAACTTAAGCATTGTACTTGAATTTTTATACTTAGGTCCGTACAAAAATAAATGGTGCAATGTATTCTCCCCCGTGGGATTTGAAATGAAATAATTAATTGAACACGGGGCTATGAAAACTCACCTTAGTAAAATAGTAATCCGGAAAAGTAAGTCAAAGTATAGAAGGTGACGGCTCCGACACGCGACCTAAGTGAGTATCGTTCGACTTAGCATACACTATATGAAATGCAATATGTGTGAAAATGTTTCCTAGACTTTGTATCACCATGACATGTTTGTGCTTTTGTTTTATAAGTAAAAGTACAATATTCTCAAGTTATGTATTTTTATAAGTTTCGACACTTTAACAATTGTTCTCGTGTTTATTAGTTTTAATAGTCTCGTTTTTATCTCAAGTATTTACAATAATACTCTTATAAAATATTTCGGCATGACCCGTTCGTAAACTCGTGTTTTACCAAATTTTTATATTTTCCAGAAAACATTCTCAAAATATATTTACCAATTTTCTTAACCAACTTTTTCTAATAATAACCCTATTAGCCAATTTTTATACCAAAACTCAAGTATATATACTAGTAAATATAGTGCAGTTTTTATATAAGAGAACCTACTATTTGCCACAAATTCAAAATAGTGTATCTTCTTCGTTATAAGTCCGTTTTAGGTGGTTCAAGCGACCACGGTTAGCTTATAGAGTCTAGTTTCTATTGTTTTACCTTATTGTTGAAAATTATAAGATCATTATGGTGTAATTACTGATTCGGGACATTGGGTTTGTAAAGTATATATTTCGTCATTTAAACTAGTTTTTCAACCGCAAATAACAACAACACATTAGACCTTAACCATTCCTCCAATTGTTACACTAACTTCTTACATCGAGGGGCATAAACATACTAACTTTCAAAATAGAACTCAATATTAACTTTAAAAGTAGACCTCGCTAGTAAGTATGGATTAAACAAAATAACCACAAACATGGTGATACCAAAAGTCTAGTGTATAAATATATGTATGTCGAATAGCATGTATATATGGGTATATCAAGAATTTACAATGTTTTTGATGAAAAGAATACAAGAACAATGATCAAGATCACTAGAACCTAAAATCACCAATAAAAACCCAAGCTTCCAAATCTTTGATAACCCTTTTAAAATATTCCATGAACTAGCTATTAAAAATTAAATGATGAATTGATGGTGGTGATATATGTTGTACGACAATATAGAAAGGGAGGACAATAGATATGTACAATTTTAGATGGATTTGTTAAGATAAAGTGATGTTTGAGGTGAAATAACTAAAGATATTAACTACTAACACTTATCTTCAAACAAGAGCACATGAACTAAAAAAATATTTGAGTGATATATGTCTTGGGTGGTGTTTGTTCGTACGACAAGGAGAAACAACACAGAAATAATGTGTTTTTAGATATAGAAATTGATGGTTTATGAAATAAATGGTTTATGCGAATGGTTTTGTAGAGAAATGAAGACATGTGTCCTAACTTTGTTTTATCTAGTGACACCACATAGACAATTGTATAAGTGATGTGCTAGGCGTGGGTTGTGAAAGAAAATCACAAAGTTGGTGATCTTTGTTAGCTAACTTTAAGGGTATAATGTGTAGTTTGATCCCGATAATTGCAAACGTGAAGCTTTTAAGACGCGAAACTTAAAACTGGATAATGTAAAAATCCAAAACTTATAAAAATATTGTAACTTGGCACATAACTAATTTAATATTTTAGATGTGACACGAGCTTGCCGGAGTTTAAAACACTGTTAAAACTAAAAACGTAGATTTAAACGCATAAAACATAAAAGGTGCAAAGTTATCTAAATTGTGACTTATAAAATATCATTTAAATTTTTAGAGTAGTTTACCAAGTAACATAATGTATTAACTTAATCATTGTAGTATTGGGTGAATAAATAATTTTTGTATTGAAATTACGGAAACCGTTGATGAGTGTGCAAATACTCATCATTTTTGGTCTAAATAAACTGCAAAACATCTGAAAACACTCGGAAATACATCAAAATACTGAAAATATCCCAAAGATCGTGTTTTATATGTTTTAGATGCAAAATGATTAAAAACAAATGAAAATCGTACAAAGTTTGCATAATTGGCAGTTTCAGTCCCCCAACTTTCAAAACTTGACAAAATTAGTCCCTGAGCATTTATTTTAAAATAAAAGTCAAACCAAATTCTTAAAAGTCAAAATTTATCAAAAATGATCTTTGGGTGAAAAGCTTTCAAAAAGTTACAAGTTTAGTCCCTGAAGTTTCACATTTGGCAAGATTGGTCCCTGAACTTCTAGAAAATGTCAGAAATGGTCCCTGGAGAGTTATTATGAAGAAAAGTCAACAATCACCCTCCTAGAATCATCAAATGATAAATTTGGTCCTCAGAGTGCAATTTTGAAGAATTTACAATTCAGTCCCTCAAGTTTGTGAAATTGGCAAAAATGGTCCTTGGTTAATTAAATTGAAGAAAATATCAACAAAGGACCCCGAGAAATCAATGGTTGTCAAATATAGCCCTTGGTAGAAGTTTGGAAGATTGGCAGTTTTGGCCCCTCAAAAATACAGAATTTACACTAGTAGTCCTTGGGCTTTACTCCTAATAAACCAAATGGATTCCTAAACTACTAAATCTAAAACCACTAACCCAACACTTATAACTCTTTCCCTGGCCCATCACATACCCCAGCCCAATACCCTCACAACCCAACACACGTTTTTTATAACTTTCCCCCCAGGTCAATAAGTCAAACACCCTTTTACCTTCTTTCTTCCCCATCCCCGTTTTACCCAGAAGTTATACCACCACCACCATTGCTCCAACACTGCTACACTCAATCCACCCTCAAAAGCTCCCCCATCACCATTCCCCATCCCACTACCTCTCCAGAATCCCTACCTACCACCAAATCCACCCTGGCAATCCCCAATTCCCCACAAACAAATTTGGCGCCAAAACGCATTCAAAGGCTAGGATCACTTTCACAGCAATTAAACGATTGGGATTTGTTCGCAAGGTTCAAGAGACCAAAGTGTTGCCCTAATTTCAGAGAATGAAGCACAAGTGAAGGCAATTCGTACCTACCATTTTCTTAGTATAAATAGATTAGCTATGTAAGCCCTTAGAGGCATCTTTCCTTGTATCTTTTCTGATTTATTAGTGTAATTTAACATTGTATTTTCAGTTTTCAAGTTCAATCAAAGTTTCCATTTAGTTTATGAAATTTCGTATTTTTATTCAAAAGTTTAAAGTTGTTTGAATTTCCTTAAATTATTCTCCTTTTGATCTCAGAAGGCTCTTTTAAGTATGTTTATGTGAATTTAATCAAAAGAAAACAAAGAAATTAGAAAAGATAGGAAAAACAGAAAAGTGCAAAGAAAATCAAAAAAAAAAAATGGAGAAAGAAAGAAGAAGAAGTTGCAGTAGCAAATATGGTGGTGATTTTGGTTTAGAGCTCCATGGGGAGCATTAGGTTGTTCTTGTGATCCTTGGCTCTCAGATTATTTCATAGCTTGGATGTCAAGTAGGTGCTATAACTTGAATTGATCATAATTTGTGTTGATTGCTATTTGTTAGTAATAGTTGTCTACTTTTGTTTTTCTGAGTTTATTTCATGATATTATAAGTTAATTAGTTATTGTTGTGTAGTAATTTAGTGGTTTACTTTGGAAATTAGTAAAACAGTAGGATTAAGGGGTGTTTGGAATAAGCTGCTACACTGAGTTGTTGTTGTTACTTGGAGTTAGAGTTTGCTTGTTCATTGTACTTAGGCTCACATAAGTCCATTTTAACCATTCTTTTGGTCACAATCTCAGAAATAGTCAAACTCACACACAAATTCATCCATAGCTCAACTGTTAGTGAATTTGTGCCTCAAATCTTTGGTTTCAACTCAAAATTAGTTTAGCTTCATAGAATTGGCTTGATTTAGCCCAAACATACATCACTCAATCATCTGTGATCAACCAAATCCCACCAAAGTCCATTTTGTCCAAAATTCTTGAAAAGTCAAACTTGCATACTTAAAACTTTGGACAAATTTCAAATCAGTTTCTAGAATTCTTTAGTGAATGAAAATACAAAAGCTTTGTTGATTTGCAAACCTTGGCAGCTTGTGTATCATTTTCAAAAAGAAAATCACAATTTGAAAGTCATTTGCTTAATCAAAATTGGACTTGAAACTGCTTATGTTACTGAAAGCTCCCCTGCATCCAGGTTTTCACCAAACTTCATTTGCCCATAAATTGTTTAATATTGGATGAGATGTTGTGTTCTTTGTTGATTTAGATAGCCACCTAGGTAGGGTTTAAGAATCTGCTTTTAGTTTAGGTTAGAGTGCTTATCTAGTGCTATCCATTAAGCTACCTTTTAGCCCCTTTTGGACTGCACACTGAGTTGCTCAGTGTGTACTGAGTTTGTTGAATCTGGTTGTTGTTTTTAATTTGTTGCTGTTGTTATTGTAACTTGTTGTTTTGGATCTTGTATTTGTTTTGTTTGTATAAGCTTTTATTAATCTTGAGCTTATTTGAACTGTTTAGAGGCTTGATTGGTTATTTGTTCTTAGTTCCTTTAATCTGCTTGTGCTTGTTCCTTTTCTGGATTTCCTTGTGTTTAATCTTGTTGTAGTCACTAATCTTGTTATTGTTTATGTTATTTGTTGCTGCATTTGTTGTTGTTTATATTGTTGTTGTGTTTGAAGTGGCTGAGGTTTCCTTTGGCTCATTTGAGCTTATTTGAAATATCCTTTGAAAACAGTTTGGAAATAAAACAAGATTTGATCTTCAAAATCTGAATTGATTAAGTTTTGTGATTATTAACACCTGATTTCATAAAGAAAAGTGAGTTTGTGATTGTGTTTGTGAGTTGGTTTGATTCAGTATACATAAAGAAGCAGAAAGAAAAAAAAAAAAATAGCAAAAGGTAAGGCCTGGGATTCGAACCCCAGACCTCATCCTTACCCCGTCCACAACACAACACACAAACACCATCTGCCCTAGGGACTTCTCAAAGTTATATCTTTCCTTTTTAATTTTTATAGTAGTATTAGCTTTATAAGCTTATATAAGCTGTTTAGCTTATTACAGCTTATTGAAGCTTCTTCTTTCAACNGTAAGGCCTGGGATTCGAACCCCAGACCTCATCCTTACCCCGTCCACAACACAACACACAAACACCATCTGCCCTAGGGACTTCTCAAAGTTATATCTTTCCTTTTTAATTTTTATAGTAGTATTAGCTTTATAAGCTTATATAAGCTGTTTAGCTTATTACAGCTTATTGAAGCTTCTTCTTTCAACCTTTTTATTTTTCTTAAATCTGTTTTAGTATAAATTAATTTCCAGAAAAGTTTGAGATTTATTTAATTAGTTTTAATATTTATTTTGATTTAATTTAGTTTAAAAAGTAATTAATTCATAATAATTAGGATTTTTATTAAAAAATTAATTTTCTTTTTTCCAAAATTTTCTTTTGTCATTTAGTGCGTAAGAAAATTATTTGTAGGCTCGTAGGACCTTTCGTGTTCAAATTTCACGTTTTATTTTGCGCGTGACGTTTATTTTTAAATAGACGCTACGTGTTTGTTTTTAATTGTGATTTAGGATTCCCGATACCTAACTTTGTTTCCCGTAGTGTTTTAGGATTCCCCTAGTTTGCCAATTGCCTTTTATTCCCTTTAGGTTAATTTATTTTTCATCCTCGCTCGTTAATTTTCCAATTTCGTTAATTTAACGTACAACAATTCCAAACAATCTTTCGCAACCAAACATACAAGTCTTTAATCTCGATCTTTAACGTAGCTTTCCATTCACACCTCGTTGGGGTACGACTCGGGAAATCANGAAAATGCTTCTTTTGTGATTTTCTCCTCAAAAGTACCTAAAATGAGAAAAGAAACGACTTTGGGTGAAATCCGATCCAATAATATACGAATTAGGACTCAAACTGACCCCTAAAAACGTAACATTTTTCGTCTCATCTCCTTCTGCGTCCAACTTGTTTTTCCAAATCCATTTTAGTCCAATAACATAAACTCCATCTGGTCGTTCAACTAATTCCCAAACTTCAAGCCGTTTGAATTGGTGGTATTCCTCTTGCATTGACTCAATCCAGTTGTCGTAAGTGAGAGCCTCTTTGATGTTCTTAGGTTCTTCCTGACTAACGGTTAGAGCATAAATGCAGTGTTCGGCATCGGAATGAAGTTTTTGTCTAGTCATGACTGGAGCTCTTGGATGACCAATAATATTGACGAGTGGATGGTCACGAGTCCAATGATGTATTGAAGGGTGAGGGTTTTGGAATTGCTGCATATTAGTTGGTTCCAAATTGCGTGTCGACGACTCAGCAATATAAGAAAGGTTTGGGTTTGGAGCAAACGGATTGAAGAACGCATTTGGATCATAATTTGCAGGTTCGGGTACTTGTTGTTGGTTCAGATCTTCAGTTGGGTTGTCGGTATTGGAAGCTGTTTGTTCTTCTAATGTAGGTGATTCAGCTAGGGGTGCATCTGGTGTTACAGTTGTTGATGTTGTAACCGTTGTATCAGGTACTTGAACAGTATCAGGTTGAGCAGCGGAATCAGTGGATACATCGGGTGCACGAGTCTCAAATGAATCATCAAACAATGGAGAGAACAAAGTTTCCAATTCATGACGAGTTAGTGACAAAGGTTCAGCTGAAGAATCTGTAGGGTTTAGACGGTTGATTGCGGGTCCTAAGCTATTTTGCTCAGAAGCCATTTCTGTGAGCTCATCTAAATTAGCATGAATAGTCTCCTGAATCTATCTAGTACGACGGTTGTAGATTCTGAAACCTTTTGAGTTTTCATAATATCCAATGAAGATACCGACGTCCGCTTTTGCCTTAAGCTTTCCAAGATCATCACGATCATTATTCGGATAACAAAGAGAACCAAATACATGAAAGTGTTGAATATTAGGCTTGCGTTTGTGAACAATTTCATATGGTGTGACTTTGTGACGTTTATTGATCATACAACAATTTTGGGTGTAACATGCAGTTGAGACGGCTTCAGCCCAAAGATAATCTGGTAATTGAGCATTAATGAGTATCGTTCGTGCGGCTTCCACTAACGTTCTGTTGTGTCTTTCGACCACTCCATTCTGTTCGGGAGTCCGTGCAATTGAGGTTTGATGTTCAATTCCCACTTTCTCAAAATAATCACGAAGGGTTTGGTTCTTGAATTCAGTTCCATTGTCCGTTCTTATGATTCTGACAGTGTTGCGGAGTTGGACTTGAATTTTCGTGAGAAAGGTGATAATCATTGAAGGAGCTTGATCTTTGCTTCGAAGAAAGTAAACCCAAGTCCATTTGGAGAAGTCATCAACAATCACAAGAATATACCTTTTTCCATTTATCGTTTGTACGCGCATTGGACCACATAAATCTATATGAAGAAGTTGAAGAACATGATCAGTGCTCGGTTCTGGTTTGGTGTTGAGGTGTGCATGTTTGCTCTTTCCTTGTTCACAAGCGGGATATAAGTGATCTTTTGCATATCGGAACCTTGGAAGACCATCTACTAGTTTATGGCGAGCCAAATCAGTCATAGTTCGGAAGTTGAGATGAGACATACGTTGGTGCCATAACCAAGATTTTGACGATTCTGCCTT
This sequence comes from Artemisia annua, assembly GCA_014162995.1. Taxonomy (NCBI): domain Eukaryota; kingdom Viridiplantae; phylum Streptophyta; class Magnoliopsida; order Asterales; family Asteraceae; genus Artemisia; species Artemisia annua. The sequence goes on along the minus strand of LBNU01011548.1, from coordinate 152,404 downwards.
TGAAAGTAAGCATATGGGAGAGGAAGCGGTCATGTCTGACATTGAAATTGTATAAAGACTGTTTCCACGTGAGCCGGACATAAGATCATTTCCTTGTAAATCACGAACAAAGTATGTTTTCTCCCTGAATGCAACTTCCAGATCACCATCACAAAATTGACCAACTGAAAATAGATTGTGACCAAGGCCTTCGACATAATAAACACGACTAATTTCGNCAAGATTTTGACGATTCTGCCTTTGAAAGTAAGCATATGGGAGAGGAAGCGGTCATGTCTGACATTGAAATTGTATAAAGACTGTTTCCACGTGAGCCGGACATAAGATCATTTCCTTGTAAATCACGAACAAAGTATGTTTTCTCCCTGAATGCAACTTCCAGATCACCATCACAAAATTGACCAACTGAAAATAGATTGTGACCAAGGCCTTCGACATAATAAACACGACTAATTTCGATAATCCCACTGACGTAGTCCCCATACCCCATAATTGCAGTGAAATGATCATTCCCGAATCTGACAGTTCCTATAAACTTTGAGACAAAGTTCTTAAGCAGTTTGAGATTGCCTGTCATGTGTCGGGAACATCCGCTATCAACAATCCAAAGAACAATTTGCACCACCTGCATCACATGAAAGAGACGACGATGGTACAATGGTAAGGGTGGAACCCAATGAAGTTGTGGGTTCCGTTGGGTTAGAAGCACACATATTAAGGATTTTAGGAATCCATTTAACGTTATGTGTCCTCTGTAACCAACGTTGCCAATTCCAACTAGATTTAGCCTTCTTTTTATCAAATTCAGTTAAGGTTGGCTTTACCCTAGAGGTATTGTTCACAACTACTGGGTTGACTAAATCATTTCTAGAAACTACACAAGGCATTGGTCCTAGCACAGACTTAGAAGCATTAGTGGGCCTTGATTTTCTGCCTAATGTACGTTTCTTAAAACGAGATAAAAGAGAATTAGCAACACATTTAGAATGATCACCAGATAACATACTTTTACGACAAAACACACAAGAAGCATCAACATTCAAAACATTCAAAGGTTCATCATGCGTTACACAAAGATTAGGATTACAATTTGCCAAATCAGAATCAAAATCTAGTGCAGGATGAGTTTTATTCAAAGTCCTAAGGTGTTCTTCTACTTCAGTGGCTTCTAGTGTCGCTCTTTTACGTTGCAAAATCCTATTCTTCCATTTCATTCGTTTACGCTGGTTTCTGCTAACGCTAGGAGTGGCAACTATTCCTGTAGAAGTGGAAGGATCCAAGTTAGACTCCTTAGTTTGTTGTGCTACGTTTGTTATGTCTAATGAGTACATCCCTGGTGCAATTACTCTAGTGTTCACAGATTTCCCTTTTTCAAGTTTACGTATTTTCTCTTTCAACTCAACGATCATGTGCATTTTGTCTTGTATGTCGCTGTCGAGTTTTCTATTAGTACGGAAATATTCATCACGACTTTTTTGCCAAAATTCTATAACTTCTTGCAATTCTGCAATTTCCTTTTCATATTTTGAAATTTGGCTTTTTAATTCCTCATTTTCGTTTTGAAAAGATGTTGAAGTTTTTAGATTTTGCAATTACAGTTCGAAATCAAGACTTTGGTTTTGACACCATTCAAGCTTTTTGTTGAGTTGGAAAATCTCATTTGAAAGTTTGTTTTGCACATCATCATTGTGTTTTCGGAGATAACCGTTTTCATCTTTTAATGTCTTAACTTGTTTAGTTAACAACTCAATATCAGCACAATGATCATCAACAAGCATAGAAGAACCAGATTCATAAAGAGAATTCATAACCACAGATATTAAATCAGCGCAAAGAACACGTTCCAAGATTCGATCAGAATCTTTTTGTACAAATTGATTTTGACGTTTCAGTTTGAAGATTTCTTTTTCGGAATCGTGAAAGACATTAAGAATTGTTTTGACTTCCATGTTAAGTTCATTTTCCCATTTATTAGCATAAAACTGCAAGCGTTGAACACTGGGAGAGAACTGTGTAAGAAACATTTCTCTTTTTTCTTTAGCAGCCGGTGATTGAAAAGTGGCTACAGTAAGTTCAGTATTTCTGTCAATAGCATTTTCCAACAATTTAAGTTCAATAGAAAAATTCTTGTAATGACGAAATAAAGTAGAATCAGAGAGCATGCTTAGTTTCTTTTGAATATGATTGTTCTTTTGAAGAGCATTTTCTAAGCGTGTTTCTTGATTTGCTTTGTATTTGAACTGTTTTAGTTGTGTTTGACAGTGTTCAAGAGCCAGAGTTAATGCCACATTCTTTTCTTTTAGCTTCGCATTCAGAGATTGACACTAGATATTCTGTTTGTGACTGAGCATGAGTAAGTGTCTTAGATCAGATTCTGAGTCAGACAAAGGTTCAGGGTGTTTAATTTGATTCTTGGTATCATATTCAGTTAGTATAATTGTGTCATCAAATGTAACAACCGGGTTTATTGAATCATTATCATCAAATAAAACCTCTGTGGACATTTGAGTAACTACTTGTGTAGGTAACAAGGAATCAATTTGAACATCTTGTTCCTCTTCTGAAATAGAAACTGAGGAAGAGCCAAAGTCATGTATTAGGCAAGGAGTAGAATCATCTGCCTGATACATGTCATCGGTGTCATAGATTGGGCCTGAATCACTTACCTGGTGTTCATGTGTGTCTGCCATCAGAATCATATCATCGGTTTCATCAAGTACAGTTGGTGAGGACTCTGCTTCATGCTGAAGAGACGAGAGATAGGCTTTCAAATAGTATGAGCTACCATGAGATGAACCAGATGTCTGATGCTTAGGTGAAGTATCATCTCTGAGATGCACAATGTTTGATAGACGTTCTTCCAGATAACTTTGAAGTGTAACTGGTGGAGCCGGGAGAATGGTTTTCATGAACTTCCTTTGCAAGCATGACAGAAGTAACTGATGCATTTGTCGATCATGGTGTGTCTGATGTATGGTTTCAAGATGCTTCCACATATCATGAGCACAAGCAGCAAAATCCAATGTAGAGTAGATTGAATTTGGGAGACCGAGAGTGATATACCAACTTGCTTGGTAATCAGCCAGATGTTGTTCAAGGTCATGGCCAGCAAAAGTATCTTTGGTTTGTAGTTCAATGTAACCTGATGAGTCAGCAATGAATTTCATCTGATATGATCCTTGAAGAATTGATTTCAGTATGAGATCAGCTTGTGGACGATCAGCAACCCATTTCAAGAAATGTCGTTTCCAAGTAACGTAGTTATCATTCAGCAGTATTGGAGGATTTGTTTCATTACCATAGAGTATGACATGATGAGGGTCTGTGCTGAGACGTGGAGTATAAGGTGTTTCTGAGTACGGTAAGTAAGACATGATGAATGACTTGTGTGTGATTATGGATCTTGTAGAAGGTGTAAGTGTTATGCCAATTCTCCAATTCTCAAAAACTATCCCAAGTATGTTTCCAAAGCTTAAAATGTTGAATATTTCGAAAATCAGTCAAAGTACCAAAGATTTCGAAAATAACAAAAGATTTCGAAAAAAAATTCAAAAGATTTCGAAAAAATAATTTTATCGAAAAATTTTGGCCAAAGTTTCGAGAAAATTTGCTATTGAGGAATTTTGAAAAGTTCTCGAAAATTATGAAAGGATTTCGAAAGATTTCCAAGGATCTCGAAAATCAAAAGATTTCGATAAACCAGGGAAGATCTCGAAAATTCAAAATTTTCGGAAAAAAAATTCACAAAATTTTCGAAATTATACAATATCGAAAATATCCAACGAGTCAAAGTGTTTTCTTTCTTATACAAGAGAGAAAAGCACTGAGTAACCAACGAAAACACCTTAGGAGCAACACCAAAAGATCTCGAAGGTTAGGGTTAAAAGTTTTCGAAAAAAGTACAATTTTTGGCAGAATTTTGCATTTGATAAAAGCAATCCAAAAACACGTTTTTATTCCAAGATTCTTGTACAACTAGCTTTAAAATGATGAAATCTTAAAGAAAGTTGCAAACTTGAACAACTTTTTCAAAATTTGAAAACTTTCGAAAAAAATGCACAATTTGTACGAATCAATTTTTTTGTAAAAATTTGGAACTTTTTTGGTTGTTTGAGTTTGTAACACAAGTTTTGATGTAAAAGATGTGATAGAAACACGAAACAAGCAAGAAAGTGACAAGCTTTTGACAAAAAAAACGAATAAAAAAGGCGTTTTGGGTCGTTGAAATCAAATACAAAAAATTACACCTACTATTTGGCGTTTGATACCACTTGTTAGGTCACCATTTTTAAACACAAGTATTGATTAGATAGAAATGAGATGAGAAATAGAGTTTGGTTGATTAGATCAATATGAAGATTAAAAGTGCAAGAGTTTCTTTAGATATATGAAATAACCAACAAGAGAATGGATTACATATGAGGTCCTATTTATAGGATGGAGCTAGGGCAACGCCTACTCCTTACCTTCTCTTAAGTGTTTGGGCTTTTAGGCCCGTTGGACGAGTATTGGACTAATCCATAATCATTACATATTTAATCCATCTTAGCAACCTATTACAAATGTTGAAATAACCGAGACTTGACTAAAATGTAGAAAAACTTAGGTTCTAACACAATTCATGTTCCAATTCATTCTTATAAACAAATTTAGATCTCCCTTACACTTATATTTTGCAAAATACCTTTATATGTAGTTAAGACGAAGTTAAAAACAGAATAAAGCATTTTCACAATTTTAATTTGAAACATGAATCAATAATAATAATAATAAAACATGCATACGGAAACAAATAAAATCAAACAAACAAACAAACAAACACAAAACAAATATAGCTTGGGTTGCCTCCCAAGAAGCGCTTTTCTTTATTAACGAGTCTTGTAGCTAGACTCAAAGTCACTCTCCATTACGTGACTTCGTCCTTGGTCACGGTTTCTAGGTCATCCCCAGGTTTAGTCTTATATTCTGGACCTAATTGCAAGCATTCTTTGTAGAAACCGAATATCCTACACATAACATAGTCTACTCCTCTACTTCTATCCTCATCATTCCTATAGTAGACCGCTTGCTTATGTTCCTTCTCGATGTTTGACAAGAGTCGGTATTGCTCTATCTTATATGGCATTTGGTAAGCTACATCATCGGTCTCGTCTTTGAACCTACTTATCCCTAGAGATGGGTCATAATTCATTTTAGAGGCCTCAACAAACGGCTTTCCAAAAACTACTTGAGTTAAGCATGAATCAACTACCGGATGAATATCCTCAACAATCACGAATTCGGTGACGTAAGTGAAATTTTCTACATAGACATATAGTCCCCTAACTCTACCTACAAAGTTGTTTATACATCCCGTGCTAGGAAATGTCCTAAATCCTAGTTGCTTTTTCATTATTAGATTGTAGTAGGCTCTAGTCATGATGTTTATGGGAGACTTAAGATCTATGTAAGCTTTCCAAACATGCAAGTGACCTATGTTGCATGGTATATTGATGTTGGAGGGGTCACCTATTTTGATGATTGGGTTACCGAGGAAGTATGGTGTCTCGGGGTCATCGAATAGATCCTTATGGTATGCACGTTCTTCCTTAGTGGGCAACCTATTGAAGTAGTCCTCTTCATCATATACTCCTTCTACTTCCCTCTCCTTACTCTCCTCAACTTTCTTAACCTCCTCCTTATGTTCACTATCTATTTCATTTTTAGGGATTGGCTTAATAGTGACAACATTGACAAAATGGACTGTTTGGAGGATGAGGGGTCCTTTATTTGGGTTCCGCTATTTGTGTTCCTAACATCCCTATTTGATGACGGCACCCCTTGGTTGTTGAATGCTTTCAATAAGTTGTCTATCTTATTTGTCATCTCCGCTTGTTGTTGATTAAATTCAGATTCGAAAGTAGCCATACGAGCTTCTTGAGATGCCATAAACTTAGACATCATTCCCTCGAGGTTATTGGTACTACCAAAATTATTGGAGGGATTGTTATTGAAAGTACGGTTTGAGGATGAACCGTTGGGTTGGAAACGATTAGGTGGATTGGAAGAATTGTTTTGGGGCGTGTTTTGGTTTTTTTTCCACCTAAAGTTTGGGTGATTTTTCCAAGATGGGTTGTAGGAATCACCGTAAGGGTTTATCATGTTAAGATCGTTTTTAGCTCGAGGCTTGGTTAGACCTCATCTAGGGATTACACAATAATAATGATACTAACAAGTACGCAGCGGAATAAACAAAACAATCTTATTATTTGGCTACAAGGTTTCTTCGTCATTCATCTCCTACTCTACAATACAAACAACCAATACAGCCCAATCCTAGATGATCAACTCTAGGACGTGTTATCTAAAACACATGATACAAGAATCAAAGATCTTGAGCTATAACAAACATACCCTGAGCGTTTCCCAATAAAACACCTCAAACACACCACCCTTTTACTGTTTAATTGTGAAACACATAATCATTAAAGCCTAATTCCCCTGTATCTCTTTATATAAAGAGATAACTAGGGTTACAAAAGATAACTACAGAATATTTATAAATCATCTAACATATAATGAATATGCTTCTGTACTCCATATTTTGTAGTTTCCCCTTTTGTTCCATTAAGTCCTTTCTTCTTTGCATATTTTTTGTCAATATCAACTCAAGTATAAATCCCAACATCCTTCCCCTAGTGATATGCAAAACCAAGTAATCACGAATTCCCTGAAGCTAATATATGTGAAAGGATAAACAAACTTCCCCTTAACCATGCTATATCACCAAGGATCTTTAAGTTGCAGCTTCCAGATGTAAATATTCTTCTTCCCTTTTCGTCATCATCAAATAGGGGACCAAATTTGTAAGCAACCCTTGATCTTCATAACCACGATCAATATTACACGTCCCCAATGCCATCTTCCTAATGTTTCAAAGTCAACCGCACCATTAAGTTTTCCGCTCTATAAGATGGACTTGAAACAGTAGAATTCAAAAACTAGCAGTAGTAATAACAACTAGCAGTTGTAAAAACTTCACCTTGAATGATGCTGTAATGGTTAAACATTTAATCAATAAGCTTCCCCTGAAACCATATGTTAACCATCTCTCGAATGTAAGCTTCATATAATGATCACCGATGAAGAAAAACAAATATAACGAACTTGATGAAGAAGTAGAATAACCCAAACTTGTGTCTTATGTCTTGTACTAACCACGTGACTCCAAATCTTATATAAAACAGCAAATATAAGTAGACCGCAATCCCTTGACAAAATCCTCATCTTCAATGAGANAAACTTCCCCTCGAGTGGTGCATGTAGATGGTTAAACATTTAATCAATAAGCTTCCCTGAAACCCATATGTTAACCATCTCTCGAATGTAAGCTTCATATAATGATCACCGATGAAGAAACACAAATATAACGAACTTGATGAAGAAGTAGAATAACCCAAACTTGTGTCTTATGTCTTGTACTAACCACGTGACTCCAAAACTTATATAAACAGCAAATATAAGTAGACCGCAATCCCTTGACAAAATCCTCATCTTCAATGAGAACTGAGCACTTATAATGAACTCCTTTAAGGTATAGTTAACTAGTCTTCATCCATCCAGCCCCTTGACCATGAAACTAGATTTTATCAAAGTCGTCGGTCACAAACCATAAAGCACGAACAAGTTATTTTAAACGTAATGGTGGTGCCGTTTAAGATATGATAAGAACACGCATCTAAGAAATTTCACTTCCACTTCAAATAGGTGATAAATAATCTTTCTTCGTAATCAATTGAGCAATAAGAACGAGCTATTAAAAACCTTTAAGAAGAAATAAACCAAAAATCTTCCTGTGTGTGTAATACCATTTCGAATCCCATTCGAGAACCAAATCAATGACCCATCTTGTATGTGTGTCGAATCAAACCATATCCAAGCTGCTTTCATCAACTGAATTCTTTGTAATAGAAGCATGCATATAATATATGATAAAGCACCGTCCCATGATAAGAATCAACCAATAAGTATTAGATTTAAATCAAAGACACCATGCAATAAGTGATAACCTAATTGTCGGTTCACATGCAAAAACTTCAACGAATAACGAACCGTATTTGTTGCTGTCTCTCTCATGACCAGGAACTTTTTGCTTCGGACAGTACTAACCTTCGATACAACAGTAACTTTAGTCACACCTTGCATAGCTTTACTCCCATCCAAACAAAAATAACTCTGCTGCAAGTATAAAATTAGAATAACTCCAATCAGTAGTGTCTTGTACCATTTTATCACTGCCCTTAACCAGCACTACAATCATGTGATACCAGCAGTGCAAAGTGGATCGCGAGTAGTACAAACTTTTTGAAGGTAGCAGTGGAAACAAATAAGCATAGCAGTGGGAACAAATAACTGGCAGTGGAAACGATTAAGTGCAGCAGTGGTAACGTGAAGCTAGCAGTGGGAATAATAAAAAGAGCAGTGGTAATATTCTCTTGACAGTAGGAACAAGTAATCACAGCAATAACCTTCGAATAACCAGTAGACTTACATGAATACGTAGCCTTACTCTTGCAAAACGTACCTTTACTTAATGACACCAGTATTCTCATTCTGTTCTTCAATCGATCATATGAATATACCACATATTACTAGTAACCCGAAACGCCCAACAGTAACATTTAATAACCAGTAACCTTACTCCCTTCACGCATAGGTCTACTCGTAGCGGTTGCTCACCAGTGTTCACACATGATAACACCATGTTATCATCATCAGTAGCCGTCATGGTCTCAATCTTTACATTAAAAATGAGCAGCAACAGATTTATAGTATTAGGGTTTCAAACCAGATTTATGGTATTAGGGTTTTGACTTGTGATTGGAATTCTCTTTCAAACAGAAGAATATAGCAGCAAAAGCATTAACGTAATTCCAAACACAAGAATTAATAACACCACATAAACCCTAATTTGCGATTTATTTTAAAACCCTAAAAACCAAGAGTTTGCTTCAGAAAACCCTAATAAGCCATCGTACCATCAACCAAAGGGCTTTCTTTGCATGAATAATAAACTCCAACCAATAGATATCCAACTTCCATAATGAATTAACACAAGTATGCACGAATTAAGGAAGTTGAAACTCATAGAAACCTTAAAAATCTGAAAAATTCGACTTACAAAAACCTTCTCTGCAGCAGTATTCAGCGCACCAGAACTTTCACATAAATGCTCAGATTGAAGATCCCTCCGGTGGAAATCTTCCTTGATATATAGAGAAGCTCCAGTAAAAATTTCAGCCCGATCCAACGGTTAACGAAGGAAATTTATCGCCTTTTGAAAACTGGCCTGCAGTGAGTTGCGAAAATACGAATAGTTACGAATTTTTCTTATATTTTCTCCAATTTTCGACCAACAAACCTTGTTTTTTCCCACCGATCACGAGCCCTTGGCTCTGATACTACACTGTTAGATCGTTTTAGCTCGAGGTTGGTTAGACCTCATCTAGGGATTACACAATAATAATAGATACTAACAAGATAACGCAGCGGAATAAACAAAACAATCACTTATTATTGCTACAAGGTTTCTTCGTCATCATTCTCTACTTCTGCAATACAAACACCAATACAGCCCAATTCCTAGATGATTCAACTCTACAGGACGTGTTATTCTAACACATAACAAGGAATCAGAAGATCCTTCGATGGCTATAACAATACTACCCCATAAGGCCCGTTTTCCAACTAAAAACCACCTCAACATACACACAGCCCTTTTCCTGGTTACATTGTGACACACATAATCATTAAAACCTAGATTCCCCATGTATTCTCTTTATATATATAGAGATACTAGGGTTTACAAGAGATATTATACAGATATTTAGTAAATCATCTAACATATAACGAATATCTTCTGTATCTTCATATCCTTTGTATTTTCCTCTATTTGGTTTTTTTTTTTTTTTTTTGGGTTTGGGTGGGGGGGGTTTGGGGGGTTTTTTTTTTGTCTCCATAAGTCCTTCTTCTTTCATATTTTGTCCAATATCAAACTCAAGTATAAATCCAACAGTTTAGCTCGGGTTTGAAAGTGTACCACTTCTCTCCCGCTTCGTCGGTACGCGAGGAGGCGTAGTCCGCCAAAGCTTGTTCGGGGAGTTCCATGCAATCTCGAGTGTCGTGGGGACCACTACAATACTCGCATGAGGAAGTGATTTTGTTCACTTGGCTTGAAGGCTTAGGAGCTTCGTAGGATTTCATTAGATACTTGACTTGGTCCTCAAGTTCCATGATCCTACGGTCGAAAGTATTTGAATTATTCGAAGGCAAAGATATTGCCTTGACCGTTTTATTCAAATCACGGGGATCATTCCAACTTTCGTTGTCATAGAGAGCAAGATCTTCTAGGAGTTCCCATGATTGTTCCGCACTTAGATCACGTAGCTTGCCACTGGCCGCTTGGTCAATGGTTTGCCTCGTGGGGATATTGATATGTCATAGAAAATTTGGACTTGGATCCAAAGTCCTATGCCATGATGAGGGACTTTTTGGAGTAAGTCCTTAAATCGAGTTCATGCCTCGTAGAGGGTTTCGCCTTGATGTTGTTGGANTGACCGTTTTATTCAAATCACGGGGATCATTCCAACTTTCGTTGTCATAGAGAGCAAGATCTTCTAGGAGTTCCCATGATTGTTCCGCACTTAGATCACGTAGCTTGCCACTGGCCGCTTGGTCAATGGTTTGCCTCGTGGGGATATTGATATGTCATAGAAAATTTGGACTTGGATCCAAAGTCCTATGCCATGATGAGGGACTTTTTGGAGTAAGTCCTTAAATCGAGTTCATGCCTCGTAGAGGGTTTCGCCTTGATGTTGTTGGAATACCAAGATGTCATTCCTTAGCTTTGTGGTTCTTCCCGGTGGGAAAAATTGAGCGAGGAAGCGAGAGGTGAGATTATCGCAAGAGGTGATGGATCCTGCGGGTAGACGTTCTAGCCACTGACTAGCTTGGTCTCGCAGAGAGAATTGAAAGAGACGCAATCGGGTAGTCTCTCGAGTGTCAACATCAAGGTCTATGGAATCTACAATCTTAAGAAAGTCCTTGAGATGTTGGTTTGAATCTTCGGAATGAAGTCCATGGAATGCACATCCGCTTTGCACCAATTGGATGGTGTCAGATCGCAAGGGAGACACATTGGCTCCTTGGGTGAGCTCAATGGTGTTTCGATAGCCTTGATGGCTAGGATGGGAGTATTCTCCTAAAGTACGGGCTCTAGTAGGTTGGTTTGGTTGGGGATGGTTTTGTTGTGGTGGGTTGTTGGGATCAAGGATGTTACCACCTTCCATGATGACGGATGGTAATGGTTACGAACAAAGACACGAAGAAAAAGATAGACTAAAGAAAACCTAGAAAAATAAAAATAAAAATCTCACTAGAAAGGATTCTAATGAGTAGACCTAAGTAAAAATAAAATTTTCAACCTAAACAATAACTACTCCCCGGCAGCGGCGCCAAAAACTTGATGCGTGGGTTTTACAACCTATGCACTTAGGTTTTACCTCTCAAGGGATATTGAGAAGCTTACAACCCTCACTAGGCAATGTACCTGACCGATGTAGTATAGTGAAGTGGCAAGTACCGGGGGATTGATCGTTCTCTCGGGAAATAGTGTCGTTAGGCTTGAAAAGCTACTCTAATTAGGTCTAAGGGTTGAGGGATGATTCTTTTTGTATTTTTATGTTTTATGAAAGCAAGTAAAAATTTCGGTTTTGGAAGGAGTGGGCGGAATTAGTTGCTAGCCAACTAACCCAAATATCTACTTTTCCAAATAAAATTAAATAACAAGAAAATTAAAGGTTGTGAAACTTATAAATGAGAAATATGTGTTTAATTGGATTTCCTTACTCCCTAGCTATCTTTTATATGTTAATTGGTTTGTTGTGATTAGGTGGATAAAGGGTTGTATTCCTTTAAACCATTTGTAGGGCCGTGTACGATCTTCCCTAACTCTATAAGCTCCTACTTCACTCCTATGTCGAGCCGATTTAAGCTCCTAACATGGGATCATTAGAATTCGCTCATGCATTAAATACAACCAAATAATCGTAGTACACATCCGATTCATGTTTCTTAAGATGTTCAAGCAAGTTACCGTATAGGAGGTTAGCCAGTTTTCTTAATCCTAACATCGACTTCACCCAACCACAATAATCACAAGCAAACCAACAACACATAATCAATAGCTATTTTTCATTAGATCTAAGCAAACACAATAAAAACCTAGCCTAGCATGTTAATTGAAAGACAAGCATACGATATAATCGAACAACACATAGACATATTGATTGATTTGGAAGAAGACTTATCTTTAATTAAGCATCAAGGTTTCAAGGGTGAAAAACCCTTAAAAATATTGTAAAAAATACGAGCTAGGGTTTTCCCTCAAAAGTTGCACACTTAATGAATGAAAATTAGAAAAGTATATATAGATTTTACATTGTGACGGCGTCACGTTTTAGAGTGTGNTTACCGTATAGGAGGTTAGCCAGTTTTCTTAATCCTAACATCGACTTCACCCAACCACAATAATCACAAGCAAACCAACAACACATAATCAATAGCTATTTTTCATTAGATCTAAGCAAACACAATAAAAACCTAGCCTAGCATGTTAATTGAAAGACAAGCATACGATATAATCGAACAACACATAGACATATTGATTGATTTGGAAGAAGACTTATCTTTAATTAAGCATCAAGGTTTCAAGGGTGAAAAACCCTTAAAAATATTGTAAAAAATACGAGCTAGGGTTTTCCCTCAAAAGTTGCACACTTAATGAATGAAAATTAGAAAAGTATATATAGATTTTACATTGTGACGGCGTCACGTTTTAGAGTGTGACGCCGTCACCTCGCCGCCAAACTAATATTCGGATTGCTCATATCCACTTCTAACGCCGTCCCCTTATAATTCTCTCTAGGCCGTCTCCCTTTACCACATAACGTGACGGCCTAGGCGTCACAAAGCGTGACGCCGTCGCCCTCTAAATCTTCAAATCTTTTTGGGGCGTCTGGAGTAAAAGTTATCCTTTGTCTTGTCAAAGCGTGACGCCGTCACCTCATAAAGAGTGACGCCGTCAGGTACTGTTTCCAGCATATTTTGAGACTTTGTCATTTTCTTCACTTTTATGCTCCAAAAACGTCCAAAATGCTTCATTTTCCAGAATTCCTCTCCAAAGTACCTAAAATGACAAAAGGAATGATTTAGAGCAATATTTGATCAAATAATTACGGATGAGGGCTTAAATGACCCCCTAAAAGCGTAACACTTTTCGCTTCATCTGGGGACAATTCAGTTTTCTAATGAGACCGATAGGGTCACATATAGAATGCCTAATAGGATGAAGGAGTTTCGTTTTGTGCCCCAACTAAGTAAAGATAGCATTAGTGCAATTGAGAATATTAATGAAGAAGATAAGAGAAAGGGGATGGATTATGTGTGGGGAAAACGGAGCCTCTTTTATAAGGATTGCTTGACCCTCGGGCCTAAGTATAAGGTTGACAAGGAGATTGCCAAAAAGATTGTAGGGGAAATTGAGAAAAAAGGTGATGGGCCTTTACAATGGGTATTTGCAATCGAATCCAGAATTCGAGACATTTGTTAATGATGACCTAGAGATCGTGACCAACGATGAGGTCACGTAAGAGTGTGACTTTGAATCTAGCTACAAGACTCGTTAATAAAAAAAAACGCTTCTTGGGAGGCAACCCAAGCTTTATTTGTTTGTGTGTTTGTTTATTTGATTTTATTTGTTTCCGTATGTATGTTTTATTTGTATGATTATTGATTCATGTTTCAAAATTAAATTGTAAAAATGCTTTATTTTGTTTTTAACTTCGTCTTAACTACATATAAAGGTATTTTGCAAAAGATAAGTGTAAGGGAAATTTAAATTTGTTTATAAGACCGAATTGGAACATGAATTATAACGATATAAAATAAACATACATATTAGTATTTGTTCGAGTCAAATGCTTGTATCGAGTCACAATGAAATTTTGCAGGATTCCAGGAGCTTAAGGTAATTGTTTTTCCAGAAATTTTCCGGAAACTAAACATAAGGATTCTGTCAAATCAATTCTGACGGCATCAGGGTTTAAACCTAACGGCGTCAGCCTTTGATTCCAGAAAACATTTTTAAAAATTAGTTTTTCTACCGGATTATAAAAACTACTGCATCTTTAATTCCAGGAATCTGCAAAACTTTCATTCCACAAGCATTATATCTATATATAGAATTTGCCGCCGATTTTACGCAAGGTTTGCCTAGATTATTTTCTCAGGTTGAATAGGTTATTTTTGACAAGAAGATGAACATGGAATCAAGTTCATGACATCAAGCTTTTTGGAGTCGCTTTGATCTTGGAGCTTTTACATCATCTTGGAAGAAGATCTAACCATGTTACCACACGATCCACATCAAACGAATCAGGGGAGTATTTGTTTCATTCTTTTATTTTCTACTTTTACATCTTTTATGTGAACATTGGGGACAATGTTCCGTTTAAGTGTATGGGAGTAAATGAAGGCACCTTAGAAAATGCAATTACGCTTGATTTTTGTTTTGTTTAAGGGTAAGTGTGTAATAAAACTAAGAGGAATATTTGTTAGGGCAATTTTAGTGCAAATTTAAATTTTTTACAACATATAGGAGTGAAACTTTGGTCTTAATAAGCATATCATGGATAGGGAATTGTATGACTAGCACAAAAAAACCGTACCACCAAAAAATTTTCCCCAAATATGTGAGGTTCACCCCTAGAATTGTTAGGAAAAGCATTCATCTTTGATGCTTGTGTGTGTACCGGTAGCCTATAGATTCTAGAACTTGCGTTAGGACCATCCCAAATCTACAAGTGAGACTACATTCATGTAGTTAGAATTACTACATGATAAGAGGCATTAGGATAACCCATGTTTTATACCCGTATTATAATTACATTGACTTCATTGGTCAAGTAATTCTCCCACACCTTAGCGTTCTACTCATTTTTGGTACACGATACCCCTAGTACACCTCTCTGAGTCTATCTTTTTGCTTCTAACTTTAAGCATTTTACTTAAAGGAAGAATTTGTTTACAATCCACCCAAATGCACACCCAAATCACCTTAGCCTACCTTCTATGCACTCACCTTTAGTGCATTATTGTGACAACATTTGTTTAAACCCTTAATTAATTGTCTTATTGATTACATGGTTGCTAAGTCGAGTCATATCCTTGTACGTATTATTTTGGGACGATTTGGACTCATGAGTAAAGTACTAATGTAATGGAGTAATAGGGAAGAAGTCAAGTGTTACCCCCATATGTGCGTTAATATTTTCAAGTACTCCAAGTTTTTCAATTATCTTAATTCGAGTCATTAGAATAGTTAATTTTAATGTATGTACGTATTGCCATTCTTATTTTAGCTACTTGTTTATCTAAGCATACGTGTCATATTAGTTTATTGCTAGTTTTACGATTTATACTTAACTAGATCTTATGCTAGATTTCTTGCGTTAGAATTGTTATAATATGCTTGCATTGCATAGGTATAGATGGCTTAATGTTACTCAAACATCTTGTAAATGAGTTAAATTTAGTCACCTAAATATTTCAAACAATTTAATCTATTCTTAACAACACACTTAAACTTTTTCAACAAATTACCTTGTTTTACCTTAGGTTGTTTAAATAAGAGAATTTGAATCATTTTAAAACATTAGTAGTTATATAAAAGAAAAAGTATTTTGAAAATCTAAGTGTGATCATTATACGTAACAACGAATAGTTTTTCACATAAACAAAATATATAACAATCATCTAGTAATATGTCAACTTTCAATCACTCATTAACCTCACTCATAAATAATCTTAGGATTAATGGAACACACTATCAAAATGTCTATCTATTTTAAATGAGTGTTCGTGAGTGTCAAGAAAGATCTTGATATTATATCAATGCATTATTCAAATTATGGTTGATATATTTATCAAATCTAATTGATATGTTTTTGAGTGTGGACAAGAAATTGGATTGTTATTTGTTTAGTTTCAAGATTATATCAAATTACAACAAAGGATATAGTCTTGAATCTACATACTCAATCACACTCGATTGATATGAAAATAACAAAATCCTTTTCCAAGACGATAAGAATATGCATCGGATCATAACTCACACTAGTGAATATGATGTCATATTGAGTCTAATTGTTCAATAGTTTTGTTCCAGATATTTAGCAAACACATTCATAAAATATACATTCAAGTAGGATTGACAACTTGGATGTTTCATCCGAAATATTCAAGAAATTTACATTGTAGTACAATGGATAAATGTGTCATCTCCGAAAAACCAAACATGAGCAAAATAACAACATATGTAAACTTTGCTCACACTACTTAAAATCATCAATCCAAACTAAAATAAATTTTTAAGAATAATACACACTATATATTCTATATATTTCATTCTCCTTGTAGCATGAATGGTTGTGTTGCAAGATAATGCACTACACATTTCTTTTTGAAATAATATAAGTTATTAGAATCGATAAATAACTTGTCAAAATGCATAAACAAGTAAAATTCATTTTTTTTTAATACTAGTTAAACTATGATATACAACAATGGCAAAAATCATAGAAAATAATATTTGTTTAAGAATATATAAGTGCCTTGTATTAATATCATTTGAAGATCACAAACTCATTTAAGATAAATAATTGATGCGTGGTTTTGTGACCTTGCAACAGGTTTTACCTCTCGAGGGATCTCAAGAGGCTTACAACCCCACCAGGCAGTGTACCTGACCGTAGTAGTATAGGATATTGGTAAGTACGGGGGATTGATCGTTCTCTCACAGGGAATAGTGTTCGCTAGCATAGAAAAACTACTCTAATAGGCCTAAGGGTGGAAGGAAGATTCTTTTTGTATTTTTATGTTTTTATGAAAGCAAGTAAAATCTCGGTTTTGAAGGAGTGGGCGGAATTAGTTGCTAGTCAACTAACCCAAAATTACTACTTTTGCAAATAAAAATAATTACTAGAACATTTGTGTTGTGAAAACAGTATGGAGAAAATGCGTGTTTATCTTAGATTTCATTACCCTTAACTATATTTTACCGTTAATTGATATGTATGTTACTTGTGTGGATGAAGGGTGTAATTCCTAATAACTCATGGAGTGGCAACGATATCTCTCCAATTCTTATGTCTCCTAATCTCCCTCCTATTGCCATGCAACGCACCAACTAAGGATTGGTAAACAGTGGCTCATCATTAAATAGCTACCTCAATAGCCTAGTATTTCCTTGGCTCATGTTCCAAGACGTTCAGCACGTTACCAATAAAGGAGGGTGGCCAGCTTTTTATTGAGCCTAACATTGATGGAACAATCATCCCAACAAACAACAACACACACCAATTAACCAATATTACATAGTTTAGGTTCATTAGATCAAAGCAAACACTAGAGAATTAGCTACACATGATTATTGAATACAAAGCATAGATAGACTAGTGTAACCAACAATAACAGTGATGATTAAATTAAGTGAAACTTATCTTTAATTAAGCAGTGAGGGGTTCCAAGGGTTGGCAAACCAACAGTTACAGAAATCCGTCTTACAGGTTTTGGCCTAAAAGTTCTCCACAAAGTTCCACCAACTTAGATGAATAAAAATTAGAAAACTATATATAGATTTTTACATTCTGTGACGGCGTCAGGTTTATAGGTTCCTGACGCGTCAGCTCACGCCGATTTAGGTTTCTCGGGATGGCCTAGATTCCACTTCTTGACACCGTCACCCTTATAAAGTCTTTTTGTGGCCATCAATCTTTAACTTACTTCCCCTGATGGCCTACACTTCCTAACACCTGACGGCGTCAGGTGTTAAATCCAAATTCTCTCTGGCCCGTCATTTTGATAATTGGTTTCCACTATTTTTTCAAGGCTTTCTGACGGCGTCACCTTGTTGCTTCTGAAGGCCGTCAGGTTGTAAATCATCATTTTCTTGAGACTTTGTCGTTTTCTTCACTTTTATGCTCCAAAAACGTCCAAATATGCATGTTTGCCAGATTCCCTCAAAAAGTACCTAAAATGACAAAAGAAGCGATTTAGGGCAATATTTGATCACATTTAACGAATTAGGGCTTATATTGACACCTCTAAAAGCGTAACACTTTTTCTCTCATCAAATACCCTTACACTTTGAGATTTGCTTGTCTCAAGCAAATGAGCTTTATTCCAATCAAAATATGAGTATGGGTCATTTTACCGAATATAAAAGTAATTACAACAAATATTTATTCGACCCTAATCATTAACTAGCACGGAATCATTACACTACACCTCACAAATAGTGTTTGGATCTCACATCTCTCAAATGTCATAAAGGTTATCATCTTCATAAATAGAAACGGAAAATAACACTCACTACCTGTCATAGCAAATAGATACATAGCTTGGGAAAGGATCAATACTCCTCCACTAGGGATAAGCACCTTAAGAATAAACTATCAAAGAGGGTCATTTCCAAAGGGTGCTGTAACGTAAGGTGTAGGGATAATGATAACACGGTTTGGTTGAATAAAGGAATATTTAGTGTGGCAGCTAATTATCATATTCAAATACATGCACTCTACATCGTGCTTAAGTCAAGACTCGACTCAATCTTAGTCTTAAAAATAAATAACAAACAAATCTAAAAAGAACATAAAAGGAAACGGGATGGTAGTCCAGTATGTTTTTCTACTTCTTTTTCACATTTTTTTGTATTTTTCTGATTTTTCGATTTTTTTCTTCATACACTCTTGCCTACCATCCAAAATAATACATCATAGGGAGGTTGCATTCCCCCTTACACTTGAATCTTTACATAACTTTACAATTACTTATTTCAATGACTCGAATTAAGATAAATCGAAAAACTTGGAGTACTTTTAAAAATGATTTAGACATATGGGGTAATAATGTTGTTCTCCCCATTACCATTACACTAGTACCTTTACCCATGAGTCCCAATCGTCCCAAAACAATATGTACAAGGATTATGACTAACTTAGCAATCATGTACTGACCGGATAATTAACTAAGGGTTAACAAATGTTTTCAACAATAATGCACCAAAGGTGGGTGCATACAAGGTAGGCTAAGGCGATTTGGGTGTACATTTAGTGGGGTGTAAACAAATTCTCACTTTGAGTAAGATGCTCAAAGGGTCGAAACAAAGGATAGGCTCGGAGGGGGACTAGGGGTATCGTGTACCAAAAGTGGATACAACGGCAAAGGGTTGGGAGAATTACTTGACCAATGAAGTCAATGTAATTATAACAAATATACGGGTGTAAAACAATGGGTTAATCCTAATTAATGCCTCGTATCATGTAGTAAATCTTAACTACACGAATGTAGTCTCACTTGGGATTTGAGATGGTCCTAACGCAAGTTCTAGAATCTAAATGCTACTGGTACTCACATCATAGCTCCAAAGATGGGTGCTTTTCCTACCAATTCTAGGGGCGAACCTCAC
>LBNU01011548.1:99166-116820 GCA_014162995.1 Artemisia annua | reverse complement strand
TGGCAAAAATGGTCCCCTTAGTTGTTAATTTTAGAGTTTAGTTAAAATGGGAACCCCAAAACTTTTATTTTTCTTAAACTTTCCAAATATAAATTTTTGAGTTTATAAGTTTAGCCGGTAGCCACCAAATTTGTTTTTAAATACACACCTCGTGTTTTACAAATAATTCCCCAAGGTATTTTCTAAAGTTCGTTTAATAATAGACCCATTTTAAAACATATAAGTATAGTATGATTATCTATGCCTGCCCTAGTCATACACATAGCGCTAACTCCTTCAGGTCCCGTAAGTATTTTGAATGATTAAACTCTATGAACTCACCAGTGAAAGCTGACTTTTTAAGCATGTTTTTCTCAGGTAATTGATGAATGCTTTTTGCTTGGACTTTGGTGAAGCTTGCTTTGGACTTGGTTTGGTTTGAGGAAATCGATGTGCACTCTGATAATCAATTTGGATCTATCTTTTATGCTATCTATTTGGGCCTATAAACCCTAAGATCTTGGAATAAATGTAAACTTTAACTTTGTTGACTTGGTTTACGTTTATATTTTATCTATGATCTTCTTATCTATACATGTGATGGTACCAATCCCCGTAACACCACAAAAGCTTGTAAGTCTTCCGCTGTACGATTTTTGGGGGTGCTACACCCTTCATCCACACAAGTAACATACATATCAATTAACCGGTAAAAGATAGTTATGGAGTAATGAAATCTAAGTAAACACAATTTTCTCCATATTGTTTTCACAACCGCAATAGTTTTAGATATTTTATTTTCATTTGCATAAGTAGTAAACTTGGGTTAGTTGACTAGCAACTAATTCCGCCCTTCCTCTAAAAACCGAGATTTTCCTTGCTTTCATAAAAATATAAAAATACAAAAAAGAATCTTCCTTCCACCTTTAGACCTATTAGATTAGCTTTTCTATCCTAACGAACACTATTCCCTGTGAGAGAACGATCAATCCCCCGTACTTACCACTATCCTATACTACATCGGACAGGTACACTGCCTGGTGGGGTTGTAAGCCTCTTGAGATCCCTCGAGAGGTAAAACCTGTTGTAAGGTCACAAAACCATGCATCAAGTTTTTGGCGCCGCTGCCGGGGAATAGTTATTGTTTCGGTAGAATTTTTGTTTTATTAGGTCTACTCGCTAGAATCCTTTCTAGTGAGTTCTTTTATTTTATTTTTCTAGGATTTCCCTTAGTCTATCTTTTTCTTTATGTTTTTGTTCGTAATCTTTACCATCCGCCATCATGGAAGGTGGTAACATCCTAGATCCCAACAACCCAATCCAACCAAACCACCCATCACAACCAAACCAACCTCCTAGACCCCGCACCTTAGGAGAGTATTCCCGACCTAGCCACCTTGGCTATCGAAACACCATTGAGCTCACTCAAGGAACCAATGTCACTCCCTTGCGATCCGACACCATCCGGTTGGTGCAAAGCGGATGCGCATTCCATAGACTTCATTTCGAAGATCCAAACCAACATCTCAAGGATTTCCTCAAAATCTTAGACTCCATAGACCTTGATGTTGCAACTCGAGAGACGACCCGATTGCGTCTCTTCCAATTTTCTCTACGGGACCAAGCTAGTCAATGGCTTGAGCGACTTCCCGCAGGATCCATCACCTCTTGGGACGATCTCACAACTCGTTTCCTTGCTCAATTTTTCCCACCGGGGAGAACTACCAAGCTAAGGAATGATATCTTGGCGTTCCAACAACGCCAAGGCGAAACCCTCTACGAGGCATGGACTCGATTCAAG
This sequence comes from Artemisia annua, assembly GCA_014162995.1. Classification (NCBI taxonomy): domain Eukaryota; kingdom Viridiplantae; phylum Streptophyta; class Magnoliopsida; order Asterales; family Asteraceae; genus Artemisia; species Artemisia annua. Next base: position 115,040 of record LBNU01011548.1, on the reverse strand, counting down.
GACTTACTCCAAAAAGTCCCTCATCATGGCTTAGACCCTTGGTTACAGATCCAGCGATTCTATGATGGTGCAGACTGCCACACTAAAAGAGCCATAGATTACGCGGCCAAGGGGAGGTTGAGCAGACTCAGCGTTGAAAAGTACTGGGAAGTCATTGAGGACTTGGCACAGTATGAAGAAGAAGAATGAGTGGACTCAACAGTCTCGGAAGAAGGGGTCTTGAATCACATAAGCACGACCCAAGATCAATTATTTGATAACATAAGAAACCAGGTCGAGATGCTTATGAGAGCTGAGGAATCTCTTGCTGAGAGATATGAGGAGATGAACGCAGTATGGTAAAAATACACTCCCTCAACTCTCACGACAAGATGAGTTCGAAGGGATAATGCTAACTTTCATGAATAATCAAGAAGAGCAGCTCCAACGGCTGGAAGCTCAATTAAAGGGCACCGGGGATGTTTTCATGGAACTAGCCGAAAATTTCATCTCCAAAATAAAGGAGAAAATTAAGGAAGAGGTATCCCATAAGAAAATCGAAAAGATATTTGAACTTCCAATTGCATATGAACCATGTAGTGTGGTCAGTGATGAACCTCCTCTTCCCAAGGCTCCACCTCTACGCTCCTTCCACCTTTGTGAACCCCCTGTAGAGAAAAGAATTCTCAGGTTCACAGCATCTTCGTAGGGAAAGTCACAATTACGCTTCCGGACTTTCAGAAAACCAAGAAACGTTCATTTGGTTTTAAGCCAGGAGGAAAAGGCGCCCGGTTCAAACGTACCCTCGGCCCAAAAACATATCTGGAAGGTTCACCTCCCCTAATATATACTTGCCAAAATGGAGAATGGGAATCGGATAAGCCCACAACCGACCCTGGGGAAGTTAAGATCACACCCAACGAGTGTAGCAAGACTTTTGACCCAGGGGGGGCTTGCTAACTAAGGGGCATGCCTTTCGTAGAAGTTACAATGCCACAAAACAACTTTCGAAAAGAACAGGGGCTGAAATGTAAATTCTGAAAAGTTGCTTGGTCGACTAACACCTGACGGCGTCAGCTCGTCCACCCAGCTTTTATAACTTCCAAACCCATCACTTTCTCCACCCACCCCACAAATATTATCCTCCCCATTCTTCACCTACGAATCTCCAAGCCCCAATTCGTGCCATTTCATCGTCATCTTCCACGTGGTAAGTATCTTTTCTTCATCCTTTCCATCCTAGTTGTCTTTTCGATCCATCAATTTTGGATATCCCCAAAAATTCGAAACCCTAGAATCGAATTGGGGTTGAAAACTTGATAATGCCTTATAGTTGATGTAATGTTAGCAAGGATTAAGGCACCAATTAGTTAAAACTCCAATTTAGAATAGTATTGCGTTAGGGATTGCGGATTCGGCCACCACCCTTTGGCCTATTGGCTATTTTGCTGTCATAAGGGGTGTTTGGGACAAGGATCTACAAGTTTTGTGCTTGAACTTTCCCTCGTAATTTCAAATTTGAAATGTGCAGAGGTCTGACGGCGTCAGAACCATCTGATGGCCCAACCACATGTTCAAACGCATTCTTAATCCCCCGTGTTCTTATTGCTTGTTTACAGGACATGAGTAAGAGATCTAGGACTCACAGGGGTAGTTTATCCAGGGCCCCCCAAGCTAGTTTGGCGGATGTAGTTAGGAGTTGGGGTATCTTTGAAGGAAATGAGGCAACTGCGAAATACCAAGAGCTGCGCAACCACGTTATTGACCATGGTGCAATCATTGACTGGGATTTCCTGGAAGATAGTGGTTTAGAGCAGGATTTTGTTGACAGTATAGGGACCGATGTCTTCACGGGTCCGCAGTGGTTGAGTTTGTTTAGGCTACAGGAGCAGGTATATGATGAGCTTGTTAGGGAGTTTTTGGCTACTTTCTACTTGGATGTTGGGGCTGCTAGGAATGATGTGGGGGCCACATCGGTGTATTTTAGGCTAGGAGGGGAGAACCGTTCGTGTTCTATTGTTGAGCTTGGTTGAAGATTGGGGCTCTACACCCAGCATGAGGCTACCCAGGGGGGATTTATGGGTCGATTGAGTCAGGGGTTGACTGCTAGGGATGATCTGGTTTGTGCTATGTTTTGGCCCACCATTGGAGTTGGGGCGTATGCATCGGGGACTACTAGGGCATCTGCCATTAGGGACCCCAGGGTTAGGCTAGCTCACCGGTGTATTTCATACACCCTATCTGGGAGGCAAAGCTCCCAACATAGGATCACCCTCTTGGACCTATTCCTTCTTTACACCATCTACTCTGGGGAGGCTTACTGCAATATCCCCTTTTGGGTGGCTAGTTATCTACAGGGTGTAGTTGGGGAGAGAGCCAGTGACAAGATTTATGGGGGTATGTTCATCACTAGGCTAGCCAGATCGTACAAGATCCTGACACCCGAGATTGGGGGTATGCTGAGCTCATCAAAGGTATATAGGGTGGTCAAGGTCAGATCCCTGAAGCAGATGAACGTGGTGATGGAGTTACCCGGGGATCAGTTTACCTGGTGGGCACCTTTACCGGCTGCAGCTGGTGGTGGCGATGACGATGATGATGATGAGGAGGATGCGCCACACCACCAGTATCAGGGGTATGAGACCGGCACTGCCGATTATTACCGGCACATGAGCCAGGGGGACTGGCAGGCTCATCAGGGAGCCTGGATGGGTCAGGTCGATACCTGGAGGACCAGGGTTGATGACAGGTTTGACTGGATGTACGATCACACGATTCGGCAGATGCAGCACCTATCCACACGTGATCAGTTGGACCCCTACTTGCAGATCGACCCCTTCCCTGGACGTGAGCAGGACTACCCACCCTACGGGTACTATGGATACCTCCCCCTGGCTATGACTACCGACAGGGTCCCCCTCCCCAGTGATTTGATTTGTCTTGTGATGTATTTGAACAACTTTATTATTGATGTATGATTTGAAACAATTGGTCTGTAATAGCTTAGGATATGGCCTTTGTTGGCCTTTAGACAATTTATTTTCATGCAATGTAGGATTTGGCTTCTATAAGCCTTGAACATTTATTTCTTTTATGGTATTTGTGGTTGTTTATTTGATTTGCAAGTTTTTTGTTTTGTTTGTTTGTGTGTTTATGTGTTTCCGTATGTAAGTTATATTTCTTGTATTTGATTCATGCTTCAAACTAAATTGTGAAAATGCATTATTTTGTTTTTAACTTCGTCTTAACTACATATAAAGGTATTTTGCAAAAGATAAGTGTAAGGGGAATCTAAATCGGTTTATATAGAACGAATGAACATGAATCATAACAATGAAATTAGCATACATATTAGTACTTGTTTGAGTCAAATGCTTGTATCGAGTCATAATGAATTTTTGCAGGAATTCCAGGAAGTAAGATTTAGTTTTTCCAGAATTTTTCCCGGAAACTTAACATGAGAATTCCGTCAGAACTTTCTGACGGCGTCAGGGTTAACACCTGACGGCGTCAGGTTAAAATTTTCTGCAATTTTTGAAAGTTTTGTATTTTTCCGGAAACCTAAAAAGTTTTGTCAACTCTTTAACTTATAATCTCCAGGAATTCTGCAATATATTCATTCCACAAGCATTATATCTTATTATATAGATTTTATCGCCGATTTTACGCGAGGTTGGCCTTTATCTTTTTCAGGTTAACAAGTTATTTTGGGCAAGAAGACGTTTATTATTTTGGAAGGGAAGCTTTGAACGTTCGTCTCTCTTGGAAGAAGATCTAACCATGTTACCTCATTATCCACATCAAACGATTCAGGGGAGTATTTGATTTCATTCTTTCATCTTATTTACTTTTACGTCTTTTATTTGAACATTGGGGACAATGTTCGGTTTAAGTGTAAGGGGGGTAAATGAAAGCACCGTTGAGAATATACTTACGCTTGATGTTTTGCTTTGTTTGATAGTAAATTTGTAATAAAACCAAGAGAAATGTCTGTTAGGGCAATTTTAGCGCCAATTTAAAATTTTTTACAACATTTAGAAGTGAAACCTTGATTTTAATGAGCGTCTCATGGATAGGAAATTGTATGACTACCACAAAACCGTACCACTAAAAAAATTTTCCACCCCAAATATGTGAGGTTCGCCCCTAGAATTGGTAGGAAAAGCATCCATCTTTGATGCTATGATGTGTGTACCGGTAGCGCTTAGATTCTAGAACTTGCGTTAGGACCATCTCAAATCCACAAGTGAGACTACATTCGTGTAGTTAGATCTACTACATGATAAGAGGCATTAGGATTAACCCTTTGTTTTTACACCCGTGTTTTTGTTATAATTACATTGGCTACATTAGTCAAGTAATTCTCCCACACCCTTTGCGATGTACCCATTTTTGGTATACGATACCCCTAGTACACCCCTCCGAGCCTATCTTTTCGTTTCGACCTTTGAGCATCTTACTCAAAGTGAGAATTTGTTTACACCCCACTAAATGTACACCCAAATCGCCTTAGCCTACCTTGTATGCACCCACCTTTGGTGCATTATTGTGAAAACATTTGTTAAACCCTTAGTTAATTATCCGGTCAATTACATGGTTGCTAAGTTAAGTCATATCCTTGTACATATTGTTTTGGGACGATTGGGACTCATGGGTAAAGTACTAGTGTAATGAAGTAATGGGGAAGAACAACATTATTACCCCCATACGTGCTAAATATTTTAAAAGTACTCCAAGTTTTTCGATTATCTTAATTCGAGTCATTAGAATAGTGATTGTAAAGTTATGTAAAGATTCAAGTGTAAGGGGAATGCAAATCCCCTATGATGTATTATTTTGGATGGTAGGGCAAGAGTGTATGAAAAAAAAATCGAAAAATCAAGAAAAAAAAAAAAAAATATGAAAAAGAAAGAAGAAAAACATACGGACTACCATCCCGTTTCCTTTTATGTTCCTTTTTAGTTTTTGTTATTTCATTTTTAGACTAAGATTGAGTCGAGTCTTGACTTAAGCAACGATGTAGAGTGCATGTATTTGATCATGATAATTAACTCGCCACCACTAAAATACCCTTTATTCCAACCAAACCGTGTTATCATATCCCTACACCTTACGTTACAACCCTTTATAAAGCCCTCTTTGATAGTTTATCTTAGGTGCTTACGCCTAGTGGAGGAGTAATTGATCCTTTCCCAAGCCTATGGTAATCTATTTGCTATGACAGGTAGTGAGTGTTATTTTCCGTTTCCATTTATGAGATATAAACTTTATGACATTTGAGAGATGTGAGAATCCAAACACTATTTGTGAGGTGCTAGTGTATGATTTCCGTGCTTGTTATGATTAGGGTCTAATAACTATTTGTTGTAATTACTTTTATATTCGTGTTAAATGACCCCTAACTCATATTTTGATTGGAATAAAAGCTCATTTGCTTGAGGACAAGCAAATCCCAAGTGTAAGGGTATTTGATGAGACGAAAAGTGTTACGCTTTTAGGGGGTCATTTAAGCCCTAATTCGTATAAATGTGATCAAATATTGCCCTAAATCGTTCCTTTTGTCATTTTAGGTACTTTTGAGAGGAATTCTGGAAAACATGCATATTCGGACGTTTTTGGAGCATAAAAGTGAAGAAAACGACAAAGTCTCAAAAGATGAAGATTTACAACCTGACGGCGTCAGAAGTCACAAGGTGACGCCGTCAGAAAGCCTTGACAAAAGAGTGGAAACCAATTATCAAATGACGGGCCAGAGGAAATTTAGGATTTAACACCTGACGCCGTCAGGTGTTGGGAAAAGTAGGCCGTCAGGAGTAAAGTTAAAGAGTGACGGCCCAGAAGGTTTTATAAGGTGACGGCGTCAGAAGTGGATCTAGGCCATCCGAGAAACCTAATGGCGGCGAGCTGACGGCGTCAGCCCTTATAACCTGACGCCGTCAGAGTGTAAAATCTATATATAGTTTTCTAATTTTCATTCATTAGTGTGGAACTTTGTGGAGAACTTTTAGGGCAAACCCTAAAGACGAATTTTCTGTACTTTTTAGGGTTTCCAACCCTTGGAACCCTCATGCTTAATTAAAGATAAGTCTTCACTTTAATTCAATCAATATGTCTATGTGTTGGTTGATTATCTCTTTTGCTTGTCTTTTAATTAACATGTGTAGCTAAATTCTCTAGTGTTTGCTTAGATCTAATGAAACCTAACTATTAATTATTGGTTGATTGGTGTGTGTTGTTGTTTGTTGGGATGATTGTTCCATCAATGTTAGGCTCAAGAAAACTGGCCAACCTCCTTTATGGTAACGTGCTTGAACGTCTTGGGAAACATGTAGCCAAGGCATACTAGGCTATTAAGGTAGTATTTAACGCATGAGCCACTGTTTACAACCCCTATGGTTGTGCCGTGCATGGCATAGGGCGAGATAAGAGCTCATAGAATTGGAGAGATATGTATGCCACTCCATGAGTTATTAGGAATACACCCTTCATCCACACAAGTAACACACATATCAATTAACCGGTAAAAGATAGTTAGGGAGTAATGAAATCTAAGTAAACACAATTTTCTCCATATTGTTTTCACAACCACAATAGTTTAGATATTTATTTTATTTTAATTTGCATAAGTAGTAAACTTGGGTTAGTTGACTAGCAACTAATTCCGCCCTTCCTCTAAAAACCGAGATTTTAATTGCTTTCAAAAAAATATAAAAATACAAAAAGAATCTTCCTTCCACCCTTAGACCTATTAGAGTAGCTTTTCTATCCTAACGAACACTATTCCCTGTGAGAGAACGATCAATCCCCCGTACTTACCACTATCCTATACTACATCGGTCAGGTACACTGCCTGGTGGGGTTGTAAGCCTCTTGAGATCCCTCGAGAGGTAAAACCTGTTGTAAGGTCACAAAACCACGCATCAAGTTTTTGGCGCCGCTGCCGGGGAATAGTTATTGTTTAGGTAGAATTTTTATTTCTTTAGGTCTACTCACTAGATTCCTTTCTAGTGAGATTTTTATTTTCTTTTTCTAGGATTTTCTTTAGTCTATCTTTTTCTTCGTGTTTTTGTTCGTAATCTTTACCATCCGCCATCATGGAAGGTGGTAACATCCTTGATCCCAACAACCTAATTCAACCAAACCACCCACCACAACCAAACCAACCTCCTAGACCCCGCACCTTAGGAGAGTATTCCCGACCTAGCCACCTTGGCTATCGAAACACCATTGAGCTCACTCAAGGAGCCAATGTCACTCCCTTGCGATCCGACACCATCCGGTTGGTGCAAAGCGGATGCGCATTCCATGGACTTCGTTCCGAAGATCCAAACCAACATCTCAAGGATTTCCTCAAAATCGTAGATTCCATAGACCTTGATGTTGCAACTCGAGAGACGACCCGATTGCGTCTCTTCCAATTCTCTCTACGGGACCAAGCTAGTCAATGGCTTGAGCGACTTCCCGCAGGATCCATCACCTCTTGGGACGATCTCACAACTCGTTTCCTTGCTCAATTTTTCCCACCGGGGAGAACTACCAAGCTAAGGAATGATATCTTGGCGTTCCAACAACGCCAAGGCGAAACCCTCTACGAGGCATGGACTCGATTCAAGGACTTACTCCAAAAAGTCCCTCATCATGGCTTAGACCCTTGGTTACAGATCCAGCGATTCTATGATGGTGCAGACTGCCACACTAAAAGAGCCATAGATTACGCGGCCAAGGGGAGGTTGAGCAGACTCAGCGTTGAAAAGTGCTGGGAAGTCATTGAGGACTTGGCACAGTACGAAGAAGAAGAATGGGTGGACTCAACAGTCTCGGAAGAAGGGGTCTTGAATCACATAAGCACGACCCAAGATCAATTATTTGATAACATAAGAAACCAGGTCGAGATGCTTATGAGAGCTGAGGAATCTCTTGCTGAGAGATATGAGGAGATGAACGCATATGGTAAAAATACACTCCCTCAACTCTCACGACAAGATGAGTTCGAAGGGATAATGCTAACTTTCATGAATAATCAAGAAGAGCAGCTCCAACGGCTGGAAGCTCAATTAAAGGGCACCGGGGATGTTTTCATGGAACTAGCCGAAAATTTCATCTCCAAAATAAAGGAGAAAATTAAGGAAGAGGTATCCCATAAGAAAATCGAAAAGATATTTGAACTTCCAGTTGCAGATGAACCATGTAGTGCGGTAAGTGATGAACTTCCTCTTCCCAAAACTTCACCCCTACACTCCTTCCACCTTTGTGAACCCCCCCCCTGTAAAGAAAAGAATTCTCAGGTTTACAGCATCTTCGTAGGGAAAGTTACAATTACGCTTCCTGACTTTCAGAAAACCAAGAAACGTTCATTTGGTTTTAAGCCAGGAGGAAAAGGCGCCCGGTTCAAACGTACCCTCGACCCAAAAACATATCTGGAAAGTTCACCTCGCCTAATATATACTTGCCACTATGGAGAATGGGAATCGGATAAGCCCACAACCGACCCTGTGGAAGTTAAGATTACACCCAACGAGTGTAGCAAGACTTTTGACCCAGGAGGAGGCTTTCTAACTAAGGGGCATGCCTTCCGTAGAAGTTACAATATCACAAAATTACTTTCGAAAAGAACAAGGGCTAAATTGTAAATTCTGAAAAGTTGTTTGGTCGAATACATCTGACGGCGTCAGCCTCTAAAGCCTGACGGCGTCAGCTCGTCCACCCAGATTTAATAACTTCCAAACCCATCACTTTCTTTACAAACCCCACAAATATTATCCACCCCAACCTCCACGTACGAATCTCCAAGCCCCAATTTGTGCCATTTCGTCATCATCTTCCACGTGGTAAGTAACTTTTCTTCATCTTTTCCATCCTAATTATCTATTCGATCCATCAATTTTGAATACCCCCAAAAATTCGAAACCCTAGGATCAAATTGAGGTTGAAAACTTAATAATGCCTTATAGTTGATGTAATGTTAGCGAGGATTAAGGCACCAATTAGTTAGAACTTAAATTTAGATTAGTATTGCATTAGGGATTGCGGATTTGGCCACCACCCTTTGGCCTATTGGCCATTTTGCTGTCATGAGGGGTGTTTGGGACAAGGATCTACAAGTTTTGTGCTTGAACTTTCCCTCGTAAATTCAAATTCAAATGGTGCAGAGGTCTGACGGCGTCAGCCCGTAGGCGTGACGGCGTCAGGACCACCTGATGTCCCAATCACGTTTCCAAACATGCTCTTAACCTTCCTTATTCCTCTTGCTTTGTTACAGGATATGCATAAGCGATCTAGAAGTCATAGGGGTAGTTCATCTAGGGCTCCCCAGGCTAGTTTAGCAGTTATAGTCCGAAGTTGGGGTGTTTTTTAGGGGAATGAGGCAACCGCAAAATACCAAGAGTTGTACAACCATGACATTGACCATGGTGTGATCATTGACTGGGACTTCTTGGCCAACAGTGGTTTGGAGAAGAATTTTATTGATAGCTTAGGGACAGATGTTTTCACGGGTCCGCAGTGGTTGAGTTTGTTTAGGCTTAGGGAGCAGGTTTATGATGAGTTGGTGAGGGAGTTTTTGGCTACTTTTCATCTGGATGTTGGGGCTGCTAGGAATGATGTGGGGGCCACGTCAGTGTACTTTAGGTTAGGAGGGGAGAACCGCTCGTGTTCTATTATTGAGCTAGGTTGGAGATTGGGACTCTACACCCAGCACGAGGCCATTCAGGGGGGATTTATGGCCAGGCTGACTCAGGGGTTGACTGTTAGGGACGACATGAGCTATGCTATGTTTTGGCCTACTATTGGAGCTGGGGTTTATGCATCTGGATCTACTGGGGCATCTGCCATTAGGGACCCCAAGGTTAGGCTGACTCATCGGTGTATCTCATACACCCTGTCTGGGAGGCAAGGTTCCCAGCATAGGATCACTCTTTTGGACCTCTTCTTCCTCTACACGATCTATTCTGGGAAAGCTTACTGCAACATCCCCTTTTGGGTAGCTAGCTACCTTCAAGGTGCAGTCGGGGAGAGGGCCAATGACAGGATCTACGGGGGTATGTTCATCACTAGGCTGGCTAGGTCGTACAGGGTCCTAACACTGGAGATTAGGGAGCTTCTGAGCTCGTCAGGAGTGTGTAGGGTAGTCAGGGTCAGATCCCTGAAGCATATGCATGTGGTGACTGAGTTAGTGGGGGATCAGTATGTTTGGTGGAGACCTGCACAGGAGGCTGTTGGTGGTGATGATGATGATGAGGAGGAGGCTGCACCACAGCAGCAGTATGGGGGATACGAGACCGGCACTGCTGATNTAGTCAGGGTCAGATCCCTGAAGCATATGCATGTGGTGACTGAGTTAGTGGGGGATCAGTATGTTTGGTGGAGACCTGCACAGGAGGCTGTTGGTGGTGATGATGATGATGAGGAGGAGGCTGCACCACAGCAGCAGTATGGGGGATACGAGACCGGCACTGCTGATTATTACCGGCACATGAGTCGAGGGGACTAGCATGCTCATCAGGGAGCCTGGATGGGTCAGGTCGATGCTTGGAGGACCAGGGTCGATGACAGGTTTGACTGGATGTACGATCACACAATCCGGCAGATGCAGCACCTATCTACACGTGATCAGTTGGACCCCCACTTGCAGATCGACCCCTTCCCTGGACGTGAGCAGGACTACCCACCCTACGGGTACTATGGATACCTCCCTCCTGGCTATGATTACCGACAGGGTCCCCCTCCCCAGTGATTTGATTTGTCTTGTGATGTATTTGAACAATTTTATTCTGGATGTATGATTTGAAACACTTTGTCTGTAATAGCTTAGGATCTGGCCTTTGTTGGCCTTTGGACAATTAATCTTTATGCATGTAGGATTCGGCCTCTTTAGGCCTTGAACATTTATTTCTTTTATGTCATTTATGGTTGTTTATTAGATTTGCAAGCTTTATACTTTGTGTGTTTTTGTGTGTTTATTTGTTTGCGTATGTAAGTTATATTTCTTGTTATTGATTCATGCTTCAAACTAAATTGTGAAAATGCTTTATTTTGTTTTTAACTTGGTCTTAACTACATATAAAGGTATTTTGCAAAAGCTAAGTGTAAGGGAAATCTAAATCGGTTTATATAGAACGAATGAACATGAATCATAACAATGAAATTAGCCTACATATTAGTACTTGTTTGAGTCAATTGCTTGTATCGAGTCATAATGAATTTTTGCAAGAATTCAAGGAAGTAAGATCTAGTTTTTCCAGAATTTTTCACGGAAGCTTAACATGAGAATTCTGTCAGAATTTTCTGACGGCGTCAGGATTAACACCTGACGGCGTCAGGTTATAATTTTCTGCAATTTTTGAAAGTTTTGTATTTTTCCGGAAACCTAAAAAGTTTTGCCAATTCTTTAACTTATAATCTCCAGGAATTCTGCAAAATATTCATTCCACAAGCATTATATCTTATTATGTAGATTTTACCGCCGATTTTACGCGAGGTTGGCCTTTATCTTTTTCAGGTTAACAGGTTATTTTGGACAAGAAGACGTTTATTATTTTGGAAGGGAAGCTTTGAACGTTCGTCTCCCTTGGAAGAAGATCTAACCATGTTACATCATTATCCACAACAAACGATTCAGGGGAGTATTTGATTTCATTCTTTCATCTTATTTACTTTTACGTCTTTTATTTGAACATTGGGGACAATGTTCGGTTTAAGTGTAAGGGGGGTAAAGGAAAGCACCGTTGAGAATATACTTACGCTTGATGTTTTGCTTCGTTTGATAGCTAATTTGTAATAAAACCAAGAGAAATGTTTGTTAGGGCAATTTTAGCGCCAATTTAAAATTTTTTACAACATTTAGAAGTGAAACCTTGATCTTAATGAGCGTCTCATGGATAGGAAATTGTATGACTAGCACAAAACCGTACCACTAAAAAATTTTCCACCCCAAATATGTGAGGTTAGCCCCTAGAATTGGTAGGAAAAGCACCCATCTTTGGTGCTATGATGTGTGCACCGGTAGCATTTAGATTCTAGAACTTGCGTTAGGACCATCTCAAATCCACAAGTGAGACTACATTCGTGTAGTTAAGATTTACTACATGATAAGAGGCATTAGGATTAACCCATTGTTTTACACCCGTATATTTGTTATAATTACATTGACTTCATTGGTCAAGTAATTCTCCCACACCCTTTTTGTCGTATCCACTTTTGGTATACGATACCCCTAGTACACCCCTTCGAGCTTATCCTTTCGTTTCGATCTTTGAGCATCTTACTCAAAGTGAGAATTTGTTACACCCAACTAAATGTACACCCAAATCGCCTTAGCCTACCTTGTATGCACCCACCTTTGGTGCATTATTGTGAAAACATTTGTTAAACCCTTAGTTAATTATCTGGTCAATTACATGGTTGCTAAGTTAAGTCATATCCTTGTACATATTCTTTTGGGATGATTGGGACTCATGGTAAAGTACTAGTGTAATGGAGTAATGAGGAAGAGCAACATTATTACCCCCACACGTGCTAAATATTTTGAAGTACTCCAAGTTTTTCAATTATTCTAATTCGAGTCATTAGAATAGTGATTGTTAAGTTATGTAAAGATTCAAGTGTAAGGGGAATGCAAATCCCCTATGATGTATTATTTTGGATGGTAGGGTAAGAGTGTATGAAAAAAAATCGAAAAAATCAAGAAAATACAAAAAAATATGAAAAAGAAAGAAGAAAAACATACGGACTACCATCCCGTTTCCTTTTATGTTCTTTTTAGTTTTTGTTATTTCATTTTTAGATTAAGATTGAGTCGAGTCTTGACTTAAGCAACGATGTAGAGTGCATGTATTTGATCATGATAATTAACTCGCCACCACTAAAATATCCTTTATTCCAACCAAACCGTGTTATCATATCCCTACACTTTACGTTACAACCCTTTGGAAAGACTTCTTTGATAGTTTATCTAGGGTGCTTACGCCTAGTGGAGGAGTAATTGATCCTTTCCCAAGCCTATGGTAATCTATTTGCTATGACAGGTAGTGAGTGTTATTTTCCGTTTCCATTTATGAGATATAAACTTTATGACATTTGAGAGATGTGAGAATCCAAACACTATTTGTGAGGTGCTAGTGTATGATTTCCGTGCTTGTTATGATTAGGGTCTAATAACTATTTGTTGTAATTACTTTTATATTCGTGTTAAATGACCCCTAACTCATATTTTGATTGGAATAAAAGCTCATTTGCTTGAGGACAAGCAAATCTCAAGTGTAAGGGTATTTGATGAGACGAAAAGTGTTACGCTTTTAGGGGGTCATTTAAGCCCTAATTCGTATAAATGTGATCAAATATTGCCCTAAATCGTTCCTTTTGTCATTTTAGGTACTTTTGAGAGGAATTCTGGAAAACATGCACATTTGGATGTTTTTGGAGCATAAAAGTGAAGAAAACGACAAAATCTTAAAGAAGCAGGATTTTACAACCTGATGGCATCAGGAGTCACAAGGTGACGCCGTCAGCAAGGATGACAAAAGAGTGGAAATCAATTATCAAATGACGGGCCAGAAAGATTTTGAGATTTAACACCTGACGCCGTCAGGCGTTGGAAGGTGTAGGCCGTCAGGTGTTAGCTAAAGAGTGACGGGCCAGAGAAGATTTAAGAGTGACGGCGTCAGAAGTAGATCTAGGCCATCCGAGAAACCTGATGGCGGCGAGCTGACGGCGTCAGAACCCATAACCTGACGCCGTCTGTTGGGAATATACAGTTACCACTGATAAGCTTTGGAAGACACTGCTGAAGATTGCACTGGCAGTGGAAACTCATTACCACTACTAGTATACTTAGTTTCCACTACTTGTTAGATAACTATGTATTCGTGTAGATAAGTATAGAATAGATTCTTTGTATATTCTATAATGATAGCTTTATACTTATCTTGTACAGGACTCCTTGTTCTATAAAAGGAGATCCTAGGTCATTGTCATAGGTACGAATAACTCTAGAGAGCTTCAAGGTGTAACCCTAGTGATAGCTAAGATCACTTGTATTATTAACATTAATAATATTGAAGCTTTGTGTTACATACAACTATACTCACTCACAATACATCATATAAACTGTCTTCTAAGTGTTGTTAAGTAATTCCGCGTGCTTAATAATATTACTCAAAGTATCACTAACACAAGCTGTATGTTTAGATCCATTAAGTGGTATCAGAGACAGGTTTTGATACTTTGATTTAGAAGATCCAAAGAAGAAGCTTAACTCACTCATTCAAGAGATGGAGATGGAAAACAACTAGTCAAACTCTTCTGTTCCAAGACTTCCCAAACTCAAGCTTAATGAGTTTGAGATGTGGAGGATCATGATAGAGCAGTACTTTCTCATGACTGACTATGCTCTGTGGGATATCATCTTAACTAGTGATTCTTTTGTGCCTCAACAAAAGACTGAGAAGATTGTAGACAAAGAAGTTGTAACAGTTTATGTGCCTACTACATCAGATGAAAAGACCCAAAGGAAGAATGATCTCAAGGCCAGAAGTTCACTGATTATGACTCTTCCAAAAGATCAGATAGTTGCATTCACAAAGTTCAAAACAACAAAAGAACTTTTTGAAGAGATCTGCTCAGTGTTTGGTGGCAATGATGCTACTAAGAAGACTCAAAAGACATTGTTGAAGCAAAGCTATGAAAATTACTCTGCTTCAGGCAATGAATCTCTTGACAGCATATTCACCAAACTACAGAAGTTAGTCACTCAATTGACTGTGTTTGGAATTGATGTGGAAAGGGAAGATGATGGATCGTTATACTCTGACCAAACTATTATATAGCTTGTTAAGGGTTTAGTAGCCTTGGATAAATCCTAATCTACTAACAATGAAACACTGAATTACTCTATTAANACAGTGATGATGAATTTGCCACTGCTGGTTCAACCGTTTCCACTAGTAATGCTCTTGTTACCACTGCAGGTTCTAAGAGAAGGTTGCTAGTATAGGTGATCCCACCTTTTATGCATTCATCTCTACTCAAGTGAATGGCTCTATATTGACTCATGAAGACATAGAGAAAATTGATGATGATGACTTAGAAGAGATGGACATAAAGTGGCAAATAGCTCTTCTTAGCATGAGAGCTAGGAAGTTTTTCAAGAAGACTGGCAAGCCAATCCACATTAATGGAAGTGAGACTGCAGGGTTTGATAAGAAGAAAGTGGAGTGTTTCAACTATCACAAGTTGGGACATTTTGCTAGGGAATGCAGAAGACCAAGGAAGCAGGATAACAGATCCACTTGGTATAAGCAGAAGAAAGAGCCAACAGTGGAAGAACCAAAGGCAATATTGGCAATTGATGGTGTAAGCTATGATTGGAGTTTCATGGCTGATGTTGATGAAGAGCAATCTACAGAAGCTGGTTTCATTGCTACAGAACATGCTCTCATGGCTTTCTCTGACTCTGAGGTACAAAATTTTGAAAGTTGTTCTAAAACATGTAGGGCAACTAGAGAATGTGAAAGGCTTAATGAATTATGTGAGAGTCAAAGAACAGAGTTGTTTGCTGCTAATTATAATGTGTCAAATATTAGGAGAGGCATATCTGTGTTAGAAAAGCAACTAGAGCATTATAGAGAAAATGAATCTAAATTTAGTGATGATATGATTGTTATTAAAAGAGAGTTAGATCATAAGATAGCAGTGAATGAGGCATTAAAAGAAGAGGTTGAAAGACTTAAAAAGGTGAATGAAAATGTAAATTTATCTCTTGACACCTTGTTTTATCAATCTAAGTCTATTGAAATAATTTGGGATGCTCAAATAACTTGTAAAGCTAAGTCTGGTTTGGGATACAATATTGTACCTCCACCACTTAGAGGTGTTCGAGCACCTCCAGGTATAGATTTAG
>LBNU01011548.1:50294-95164 GCA_014162995.1 Artemisia annua | reverse complement strand
TATGTAGCTGCTGCAAGCTGTTGTGCTCAGGTCTTATGGCTACAAAATCAACTTTTGGACTATGGGTACAATTTTATGAATACCATCATTTACCTTGACAATAGTAGTACCATTTGCATAATTAAAAATCCAGTTCAACACACAAAGACCAAACATATTGAAATTAGACATCACTTTATAAGAGATTGTTATGAGAAAAGACTAATTCAGGTTATCAAGATACATACTGATGATAACTATGCTGATTTATTAACAAAAGGTCTTGATGTGAGGAGATTTCAGTACTTGGTTACAGGTATTGGAATGCTCAATCCATAACTATTTTTTATATGGTCTTTGATGTTGAGGGGAGGTTTTGGTACTCAAATTGTTAATTGTATAAGTTTGTATATGTTATGCATATGTTATGCTTGTATTTTGTTTGTCCACTAACTTTTATGCAGAAAGCAAAGCAAACAGTGTAAACAAAAAGGCAAGCAGTGGTAAAATGTGCTCTCACAGTGGAAACAGAAAAAGAAATTTTATTTCATTCCATTACAGGGAAAGAGAGTACATCATAAGAACATCAAAACACAAAAGCTAATAACATCCTACACTTCTCCAGAAGCTATTCTTCAGGCTTCTTCCCCTTGCCCTTGTAGTTTTGCTTGCTCTTCAATGCACTCTTCCTTTTGTTCTCAAAAGTTGACTGCATTCTTGGACAAGCAAGCCCAAGAACTTGTGGTGGAGGCCTTGGTAGTCTAGCAGGCATCTCAGGAATGGAAATCTGCTTCATATTGGCCAGAGCTGCTCCCAAAGCTTTATTCAATGCTCTTGGCAACTCCTTTTCCAAGGAATAAGTCTCATCATCTGAATCATCAGATGAACTGGAGTAGAACTCCAAAGATGGTGCTCGAGCAGGTACTGATGGTGGTGCTGGTGTAGAAGAAGGTTGAGCAACAGGCTTAGCAGTTGTCTTCTTTGGTGGCTTTCTTGATGAAGAGGCTGAAGCACAAGGTGGAAAATAACTTGACCACCCTGTTCCTTCAGAGGATGACTCAGAAGCTATGATAAATTCTTCTGAATCAGAAGAATCAGAGGAGATATTCACTATGTTTGGAAGTTTGCTCATTGTGATTTTTAGGTTTTTGAAAAGTTAATGTGTTTTGATAAAAGGAATGCTGATCCGAGCCCCTTTATATAGGAAAAAGTCATCTAAAAGATCTCATTAATTGAGATATTTACTTTCACCTATTTAGGTAGGTTGAAAAGTAAATAGAGATATTATTGAGTTGACTTTTAGAAGATATTTGTGAACAGGGGATTTTGGGTTAATAAGTAACTTTGGTTAGTACCAAGTTTGTATATATACTTTCTATATTTTTTTAAAATAACCATTGCAGGTTTTTAGAGTGGGAGCTGATCATAAAAGGTGTATAACTGAGATACACTACAAATGGTTATTGATTCACCATGTCTAATCCACATAAGAATCAACTAGTCCAGAGCAAACGGCTACTGGTAAAGACTTAACAAATCCGTTTATGGTTGATAGTTTACCAAAAACTATATGGTCATCAACTCACCATATTCTTTATGATTAAGAGTTGGCTAGTCCATAGCAAACGGCTCATGGTAAAGACATATCAAATCCGTTGATAGCTGGTAGTTTGCTAAAAACTATAAAGAGAGCAGTCAAAGTTTTATATCTTTATTTTTACCACTGCTCTTGAAAATTTTTGTGAAAAATTTCCACTGCTAGTTCACAGTTTCCACTGACAGTGTAATTTTTCCCACTGTTGAACTAGCCGTTACAACTGTTGTGTCAGTAACAAAATATTTTACTAGCCGTTGAGATAACTAACTGCTTTCCATATTAATAGGGTAAATTTTATTTAAGATTATCTACTTACCTAATTTCAATTTATCTTTCTAAGATAAATCTTTTCCATAGATAATCTTTCTTGCGCATTACTTCAAACCCTAGCAGTATATATATTCTTTTCTCAATTGGCTAAGTCAATCATTCAATTCGATACTAACACAACTGTTTTTCTCAAAAGAACACCATGGTTTCAATCACTTTTGCAGATGAGCACAACCAAGTGGCAAATTTGGAAAAGTCAAACGACAAGAGTGGTCCTCTTTTTCATCAGATTGTGGATTTTCTTAACACCACACATGTGAGGTATGCTTTACTTTTAAATCCCACAATCTATATCTCTCAAATCAAACAGTTTTGGAATTCTGTTCATTCCATAACAATTGAAAATAGAGATACACATGAATCTGTGGATGCTCTTAGAGCCACAGTGGATGGGGTAACTATTGATGTTACTGAGGCATCCTTGAGGAGAGTTCTCCAATTGGATGATCTCAATGGTATCATCACATTACCCATGCCAGAAATTTGGGAAAGTCTCTCTTCCATGGGGTACAATACCACTGACAAAAGGGCTACTTTCAAAAAGAGTGGTTTTTGTCCTCATTGGAGATTTTTAATTCATACTCTTTTACATTGCCTTAGCCCTAAGAAAACCTCTTATGAACAATTCAGTTCACCAATGGCTTACCCTTTGGTCTGCCTAGCAAAAGATAGAGTTTTTAATTGGTCCAAATATATTTTTATAAGTATGCAGGGCAATGTAAAGAGTTCAACTAAATTTTTGATGTACCCAAGGTTTGTGCAAGCAGTGCTAAATGAATTTCCACTGCAACCCCATAACAGAGTTTACAAAATCAGACACCTAAAGCCTAAAGTTTTTCAAAACATGGACAAACCTGGTGATTGGATTTTTACACCTCTTTTTCCTCAAATGCTTGCCAAAATTTCACAAGAACAGGGTGATGATACAATAAACCCAATTGAATCTGAAACCTCACCCATTCTTACTGTTCCAAATATTGAGTACACTCCACCAGTTTCTCAAACTTATGAGAGGAGGTCTAAACAGCCAACTCCTTTCATCTCAACACAGCATGTTCCTGATCCTTCTGGTGTTGGAACAAGCAGTGGTGGCTTTAGCCTTTTGCCTAGTCCAACTAGGGAAGAGACTGAACCAATGCTCCATGATTCACCTCTCCCAACAGGTTACACAGTTGGAAGTGATGAGGGCAGTGAGCAACAATTGGAATTGAAGGAACTTTGTACCAAATTGGCAACACAGGTTGGATCTCTTCAGCAAGAATTGGCAGATGTAAAGGAGCAGCATGCCAAAGATGTTACTACACTCAAACAGGAGATTCAAACCTTAAAGGAAGCAATACAGGGGTTACAGATGAATAAAAGAACTGCAAAGATGGTGTTATCTTCTTCATCCTCACCCAGTGAAGATTTCTTTGATGATTTGGGAAATTCTCCCAAACAGGGGAGGAAAACAGATGCTAAAACTGAGGGGAGGAGAATTGATTTTGTTGAAGATGAATTTGAAGAAGATTTTGGAATTCAAGACTTGGCATATGAGCCAATGATTGATGATACAGAGCCAGAAGTTTCACAACAACAGCAGCTTAATACAGAAGAGCAAGAACAAGAGCAAGTTTTCTCCACTGCTGCAACAACAATTCCCACTGATGTGTGTATTTCCACTGCAGAGCAAACAGTTACCACTGACAGTCAAACTGTTTCCACTGCTGAGGTAGAAATTGAGAAGAAAAGAAAAGAAAAAGGGAAAGATGTAATGCAAAGTGAAGATTTACCAACAAAGAAGGTAAAGAGAAGTGTTCAAGCTCAAATTGATCATGATGCTGAGGTTGCAAGGAAACTTGTAGAAGATGAAGTTGCAAGAAAGAAGATGTTAGATGAGATAGAGATTGCTGACTTCATGATGGCTCAGAAGATGGACAAGATGGAAACCACTGCTCCATTGGATGTAAATCCACTTTCCACTGTTCCACCTAAAATTCTGAGAGAGAAAACTCCAGAATTTGCTTTTGTACCTACAGAAGAAGATATTGCTTTCCTAATTGCAAAAGATCCAGTAATCAAGAAGAAAGCAATTGACCTAATAGCTGATAGAACCTTAACTGAAGATCAAAGAGATGCTCAGATGAAGGATTTTATCATGATGAAGAATAGACAAGCACTTCAATATGCAATTGATACAGTCAAGAAGGGGCAAAAGAAACCAAGACAAGCAACAAAAGCACAAATTCTATCTTTTATGAAATCTTATTGCTGTCATGTTGGTGGATGGAAGATGATTCAGTTCAAAGGAATGACCCCTGAACAGATTGAAGGAGCTTACTATAGAGTTAAAAGGCAAGATCTTGATTTTGTTCCTATGGGTTCAGAAGCTGAAGAAAGAAAATTTTCCAAAAGGAAAATTAAGCAAAGTGAACCTGAGACAGTTAAGAAGACAAGAATTGCTAAAACTACAAAAGTTCAATCTGAAGAATTCACAGAAGAACAGTTGACTGGTATGATATTGATTGAAGAAGAAGACTTCTATCCTGACCCACTGCAAGTCAGACATCCTATTGTTGATTGGGAAGTTTACACTGCTAGCAATTTTGCTCCATGTTGGAAAATCACAAGGCTAGGAGGTGAAACTTCATCATTCATTCAGTTTGAAGAACTTATCAAAGCATGTGACAGAGATGATCTTAATGCACTGTGGAGATTGGTTCAAGAAAGATTTGATGCTGGCAGTCTGAAAGATGTAAAAGAAATGCAGTTATGGGTTGATCTAAGAAGGCTCTATGAACCAAATATGACTGACAACTTTTGGAAGTTTGAAGCTAGAGGTATGGAAACTACATGGACTTATTATGACTCATGTGAAGTTCATCATGTTTCTACAAAGGCTGGAGTGGATGCATTTATGTTTGCTGAGAAAGAATACCCACTCAGAGCTGGAACTCTCACAGTGATGTTGTCTACAAGCATAAGAGTTCATGAAGATACTGAAAAAGTTAGAGAACTGATAAGAAAGATTCAAGTTCAGTGTTCAAGAGCAGTTGAAGAATTAAGGAGAAAGAAGTGAAGTGTTTGGAAGAATTCCCAAATCCTAAGACTTTATGCAGATTGAAGAAACTTATTGATTTGCAGAGAAATCTTAAGTTTAGGGGAGGATTGTTGGGAATAAAGCTAACAGTTACCACTGATAGGCTTGTGGAAGACACTGCTGAAGAATGCACTAGCAGTGGAAACTCATTACCACTGCTAGTACATATTATTACCACTGCTTACTAGATAACTGTTATGTATTCGTGTATAGATAAGTATAGAATAGATCTTGTGAATATTCTATTTAGATAGCATTATACTTATCTTGTAAAGGACTCCTTGTGCTATAAAAGGAGATCCTAGGTCATGATCATAGGTACGAATTATTCTAGAGAGCTTCAAGGTGTAACCCTAGTGATAGCTAAGATCACTCGTATTATTATCATTAATAATATTGAAGCTTTGTGTTACATACAACTATTCTCCCTCACAATACATCATATAAATTGTCTTCTAAGTGTTGTTAAGTAAATTCCGCGTGCTTAATAATATTACTCAAAGTATCAACAACACAAGGTGTGTGTTTAGATCCATCAAAAATTCCTAACCATCACCACTCGAAACAACCACCATAAGCATCTTAACCTATTGTTGGGTGAAATTATTATCTATTTGTTTCTATGTGTATAATTGTATATATTTATGTAAAATTATGTTCGAATATAAGCAATTTTTTGAATTGAAGCTATACTTATTTGTGATGAAAATATATATGGCTGATTTGATTACGTGCAACTGATTATATGGATAATTATGATTGTGTTTTTAGTTATTATTTTGAAGTATTCTGGTTTAGGAGTTTCACCTACATGTGGCTCAATTTGTTAAATTGATATGGGTTATAATGAATTTGTTAACTTTATACGAAATTCAGTATGAAATTGATATGAAATTGTTATAGGTGTATACTGAGTTTCACCTAATATAAATTTGATATGGGTGTACACTGAATTTTGTTAAAATAATCATAATTTCTTACTCATATTTGATATGAAATTATGTTTCTAGCTATAACAGATATGGGTGTATACTGAATTTGTTTAATTCAAAATTGTAGTTTATATCGTTAATTGTAGTTGTTTACTTTATTTCAGGGTTTAAGAATTAGGAAATTGATATGGGTGTATACTAAAGGGGTGTTTGTTTCGGCTTATATTGCGGGCTTCTGGTTATTTGGTTTTCGGCTTATGTTTCATAAGCTCACTTTTTGTGGCTTATTTTGAAACTTTTCGGCTTATATAAGCTTATTATGACATAATAGGCTTATATAAGCCGAAAAGTTTAAAAAAAAGTGAGCTAACAAAACATAAGTAGAAAACCAAATAAGCCATAAGCCCGCTATATAAGCCGAAACAAACACCCCCTAAGTTTGTTAAATTCAAAATGCTAGTTTATATTGTTAATTGTAGTTGTTTACTTTATTTTAGGGTTTAAGAATTATGAAATTGATATGGGTGTATACTGAGTTTGTTAAATTCAAAATGCTAGTTTATATTGTTAATTGTAGTTGTTTGCTTTAATCGTATGTAGTAATTATGGCATCCACTAGTGATCGGGCGTGGATGTATAAGATGACCGATACACAAGGGTATTCTAATCATAATTATGTTCAAAATGTGGAGTTATTTTTGGACTTTGCCTACTCCCATCCTGAAGTTGTCGAACACTTATCGACTATGTCGGGTGAGATAGAGCTTAGAATAAAATGTCCTTGTAGAGGTTGCAAAAATAAGCCTTACAAATCGCTGGAAGTGGTTTCAAATCACTTGCGCAAGAAAGGGTTCATGCCCGCATATTTTACATGGACGGAGCATGGTGAAACTTCAATCCATGACGTTGGACAATCTTTTGCTCCAATAGATTGTGATGACCATGTCGATCTTTATGATTGCCGACGTATGGTGATGGATAGTATAAATGTTTATAATCCATCATTTCAACCGCATCAAGATTTAAATGTTGCGAAAGATGTACCGAATCCAAAAGCCAAAAAGTTCTATGACTTGTTACAAGCCTCAGACGAGTCTTTATGGGAGGGTTGTCAAAATTGGATAACATTACAAGTCGCGACTTCCTTGTTGAGTTGGAAGTCACATTGTAATACCTGTGTCTACCTTTAATCACATACTTCCCATCCTTAAAAGTATGCTTCCGAATGACAATAATCTCCCAGATAACTTTTATGCCGTAATTTAGACTTTGGATAAACTTAGTATGCCATCGAAAAGAATTGATGCTTGCAAAAACCATTGCATGTTATTCTATGATGATGAAGATAAAGAGTTGACCCATTGTCATTGGTGTAATGAGCCTCGTTACAAGAGTGACCAACAAAATATCCATAATTTGGTGTTGACGTATATGCCTATTGGTCCTAGACTTTAAAAGTTGTATATGAACAAAAAGACCGCCAAAAATATGGTATGGCACCATACTCACAAAACAAAGCAAGGGATCATGGCACATGCAAGTGATGGAAAGGCGTGGAAGCATTTCGACTCTATTAACTCGTACTTTGCCGAAGAGATTCGAAACGTTCGACTAGGGCTGTGCACCGACGGTTTTAGTCCAAATAACTCAAACTCAAATCCTTATTCATTGTGGCCCGTCTTTCTTACAATATATAACTTGCTTCCTTGGATGAGTTTGAAAGACTCTTATGTTCATCTATCCTTGGTTATTCCTGGAAGAAAAAGTCCAGGCCAAAACTTGGATGTTTTTCTAAGACCGTTAATAGACGAGTTGAAGGAACTGTACGATGATGGTATTGGCACCTATGATGCCTATCGTAAACAAAGTTTTACGATGAGAGCAACACTTCTATGGACAGTTAGTGACTTTCCTGCATATGCCATGTTGTCAGGGTGGAGCACACATGGTGTCTTAGCTTGTCCATGCTGCATGGGAGATACAAAATCGTTTCTGTTAACTTCTGGAGGCAAGCCTTGTTGGTTTGACTGTCATCGAAGATTTTTACCTCCTAGACATGTATTTCGTGGTGTTACAAATGGATTTAAGGCTGATTCTATTGTACCATCATCAATGGGACCACCCTTGGAGTTAACTGGTCATGAACTTTATCAACAAGTCTATGACATTCCAACAGTTTACGAAGGTGTTCCATATGACCCGAAAGCTCCTAAACCCCCCGGCTTTGGGAAAACACATAATTGGGTAAAGAAAAGCATCTTTTGGGAGCTCCCATATTGGCGATTGTTGTTAATTCGACACAACCTTGATGTCATGCACATTGAGAAAAATGTTTTTGAAAACTTATTTCACACTGTCATGGATACTCCCAAAAGTAAAGATAATCTCAAGGCAAGATTGGATTTATCAAATATTTGCAATAGACCAGAGTTACATGTGTATACCGGAAATAATAACAAAGTTATGAAATCAAAAGCATCTTACACTTTAAATAAACCAAACATAAAGAAAGTATGTGAATGGTTGAAAAGGGATAAGTTTCCTCATGGGTATGCCTTAAATATCCGGGGGGGGGGGGTGTAAATGTTAAAGAATGTAGCTTTTATAGTTTCAAAAGTCACGACTGTCATATATTCATTCAACAGGGGATGATACCAAACCCCATATGGGATGCAATCACAGAGTTGTGCACATTCTTTCGTGTGATATGCTCAAAGGTGTTGCATATATTAGACTTATAAGAATTGCAAAAAAGTATTGTTATAACAATTTGGAAGTTGGAAAAAATCTTTCCACCCGGCTTTTTCGACTCAATGGAACATCTTGTAATCCATTTGGCCATGAAGCTATTTTAGGTAGTCCGGTGCAATATAGATGAATGCATCTCTATGAGAGGTAATTCATCTAATTTATCAAATCTTTTGTATTTTAAGAAAAATAATATGCTTTTAATTAATTGCTAAAACTTATTTTTCCAATATTAATTTCCAGAAAGTTAGGAATATTGAAAAGGAGAATTAGAAACAAAGCAAGGGCAGAGGAGTCCATTGTTGAGGCTTATTGTGTAGATGAGCTTTCCAACTTTTGCAATCTATATCTTGGACAGAGAGTACAAACAAGGTTGAATCGCGAGTCTCAGAATTTTGCCCCTGAAATTCCTTGTTCTTCGAAGATTGACAATCGATTAAGCATCTCCAAAGTTCCATCGCGAAGATTATTTGGTGGGAAATATAAGGTATTGTCTAGTGCTGAGATGCACAAGATTCATACCTACATATTGCCGAACTGTGTAGAGGTTCATGAGTCCCTATTTAAGTTTGATGAATGGATTAGAGAAACAGAACCCTCAATTGAAGATGGAGAGTGGTATGTGTTATTTTACACATACCTTTTGACCTAATTCACGGACCAAAACGACCAAAAACCCGACCATAAATGCCATATTTGTTATGTTTTTAAAAGTGCAGGTATGGATATTGTAAAATGGACAAAAATCAAGAGAAAACGGCAAACACGAGCACGAGATTTGGAG
Source organism: Artemisia annua (assembly GCA_014162995.1). Lineage (NCBI taxonomy): Eukaryota > Viridiplantae > Streptophyta > Magnoliopsida > Asterales > Asteraceae > Artemisia > Artemisia annua. The sequence goes on along the minus strand of LBNU01011548.1, from coordinate 85,715 downwards.
AGAGTGTATTTAAAGCCGAGGCCTGGGAGGAATTTTTCAAGTGTGGATCTCAATTATGCTTTACATGTCAAAATCAGTCCTTGGAGAATCAGAAGTTGTTAAATTTAGCCCTTGGATTAACTTTTACAGCTTGGCAACTTTAGTCCCTAAACCTAAAATTTAATTTAACTTAAATCCTATTACTAATAAAACCTAACCAATTACCTTAACCCCAAAACCCATTTCACACTTTATAACACATCAGCCCACATCACCCCTCAACCCATTTACCACTAATAACCAACCGGATCCACCCCCTAATAAAACCCGGAGGTCAAACCCCTCTTTCTTAAGTCAAAATTACAATCAAAATAATATAAAAAAAAACCCAATTTACCCCGCCCGTACCCTTCCTCCTCCTCACACCTAGCCTGAATTTCCCACCTTACCCCTTCTCAACTTGGTACTTGGAATCTTGAGGCTGACAAGGACTGTGAGAGAATGGTATGGATCGCCAGCGTGGCTGTTTGAAGGTTTCCTATTGGTGGGAACACATCACCAATATGATCATAGGGCTGAGATTGAGTATTCCAAGTGAGAGATTGATTAAGGGTCAGGATGATGGATTCGAGATGCTTCTGAAATCTACCCAGCTGGCTATAAAAAGCCCTTTCACTCCACATTTTGAGGAAGCTTCAATTCCATAGTTACTGTTGCATTGCTTATAATTCTTTTGCTTATTTTCTGTTTGCTTCTGCTTATTCTACTTGTTGCTGTATTTTTTCTATCTTTCTTGGCTTATTATCTCTGTTAAGTAGTTTAAATGGTAGCTTTAATCTCTTTGTTTTCATTTGTTGCTTAAAAGTCTAAAAACATGTAAGATAGAATAAACTTTTAGCTCATACTCTAGTGCTTTTTAGTGTTAATCAGTTGCTTATTAGTCCTTCTTTTAGTTGGTTAGTTAGTTATCTTTCACTGTTATTAGCTTTATTTGGTCCAAATTGCCTTTAATCCATAACAGTTTCAATAATAGGAGTGTTTGGCATTAGAGGTTTATTGTAGAGATAGATTTTTTTGGTTGTGCGAATTGGTTAAATCAGCTTGCATATCACCTAAATACTGGTATTTGATCATTTTTAGCGTAATCAAGGTATAATTCATCGTTTGTATATATACTTTAGATTTCATTTCATATGACAGTTGAATGCTCAAGATATTGCATATTCCTTAATAGATGCATTTAGTTGTTAAGTTTTGTTCATTTTTAGTTCATAGAGGCCAGAGAATAGTTTTGCATAAGTAGGATCACACCTAGATCAATTTTGCACTTTCTCTCTCACTTTTGCATTAGCCTAATTCTGTCTCAGCATAGGGCTTTTAGACCACATTTCTTGTTAGGAACACGATTTTTGTATAAGAAAGATTCGGTCACCCCAGACATGATTAAGCATTGTTTAGCTCGTAGTAGTTACATTAGTTAGTTATACGTAGTTTAGATGTAGATTAGTTCGCGGAAGAAGGACGGTCTTTACCCACTGTATACCTGATCCGCAGCCCAAGTGGCACGCCCTAGTGGCAAAACCCATGTATATAAACCCCTCTCCATCCTTGGAGAGGGTAAGCCTTCTTTCATAATCTCATTTCTTTTTTTTGGTTTTCTCTCAAGGCTTCATCTCTTTCTCTCTCTAACTTTCTCTCTCTAGAATTTCTTTCTTTTTTTCTTACCTTCAACGAGCCAACCACAAGTATATTTGTGTTTGTGATGTTAACTAGTATCCTACAATTGGTATCAAGAGCCATGGTTACATTCTAGGGATCATAGAACTTGTGGTGTATGGTTCGTTTTGGGTTTCTACTAGTTTAGGGTGGTTTTGACTCATTTTGGTGCTCGTTTGTGGTGTTTCTTGTGATCTTTCTTGTACTTCTAGGATTAGAAAGGTTAGATTCATCTAGTTTATCAGTTATTTGGACCATATCTAGCGTTTGTGAGGTGTACGAATGGGTTTTTGAACTTTTTCTTGCCAGCGGTTTGCTCTACGTTAAAGTATTCTTCACAGCGGTTAGTTTGGGTAGTTAGCGGTTAGTGGTGGCGGTTAAGTACAAGTAGTGGAGCGAACATTACGCTGTACTTTGTACTGTGTTAGCGGTTTATTCACAGCGGTTAACTACTCAGCGGTTAAGTCAGCAGTGGTTACTTCACTAGCGGTTACTCTGTCCAGTGGTTACTACTCCAACGGTTACTTTACTAGCGGTTACTGTATCAGAGGTTACTGTGTTCGCGGTTATCCAACAGCGGTTAATTCTCAGCAGTTAACCACTGTAGCGGTTAAGTGTTAGTGGTTTAGTATAGGAGGTTATTTTGGTCACTACTGATTACTATTACGATGAGTAATCTTAATATGACAAACTCGTCAGAGAATGCTATTCCTGAGATCCTCAAACTGTATGATATGGTCGATGAACACAAGAAACCCAACTCATTACAAATGACAAATGATCCTGATCTATGTGACAAGGATCCGGTAAGCTCAAACGTTCATGAGATAAAGATCAGTAAACCACTAGTGTCATACAACAATGCTAAGGACTGCTTCATAGAATGCTTTCTACAACTTCACTCACACCTCTCGGTGCTTTTAAAGGGAACTGAATTCGTAAGGGGATACAAACGTGCCTTCGCAACACTCTTTGGTCAAGATGTTCAGAACTTCACGGACACAATGATTCTTAACTTAGATCAGTTGCAACAACAACTTGACCAAGGAATACCTTCCAAAACTGGTTCCCTGGCAGCTCTTAGTGTACTCAACTAGCAACTCCAAATGTTCTTTGATTCTAAACTCAATCTTCAGTACGATTACGATAGTGAGATGACTAGAAGCTGTTTTGCTAAACACACAAAAATTGAGGTTGACACGTTCAGAAGCACACTCATCCGGCTCATGGATAATGTTAAAACGTTTATTGTGGAAAGAGCACAATTTAACCACTTGGATAATGAAACAGTAAAGGAAACCCTGGTACATTCATGTGATGGTGTTGATGTTTCGGGTAATGCTTTGAATAATGGGTTAAGTGTTAAGGTGAATAAAGAATCAGCGAATGATATGATTGAAAATATCACCAGTTCAGTATCACATCCCGTGATTTTTCCCTATGATTAAAATATTATTACAACGTAAGTTAAGCATTTTTACCCATGACATTTTATATATATATATATATATATATATATATATATATATATATATATATATATATATATATATATATACTTTTGACGATCACAACATTTTCACCATTTACTTTGAAACGGTATTCATTTATGTTTTAAAAACCTAAATACCGAATGTGCTTTAAAAATCTTAATGTCATACATAAATTTGAAACATTTATATTTCCGTTTAAATACCCACATCTTTGTATGTCTCGACTAAGCTCACTACTAAGAATCAAGTTTGACAACTCACTTTCATTTATTTGATCATTTGATGACTAAATATTCGACCAAGCTCAGCTCGACAATTTTTCTATACCATTTGTGATAAAGAAACCAAAACATGTATTTTGCTAATCCTTTAGTGTCGAATATACATTTTATCGAGTATGAAAGACTCATCCTTGTTTCCCTAGACTCTTGGTCACGTCTACATGTTGTGTTGGACTCATTGAGTATTCGGCCTAAACAAACCCCTCTCAATAACATCAAAGGAGTATTATCTAGTTTTAGACATGTTAAATGGCATTAGGACTTTCGGTACACACCATATATATAAACTAAACCGAACCTCTTATTTTCTTTATTTTGTTCTATGTAGCGACCAAACAAGAGAAACCAAGACACATATTTTTTTTCATCAAACGCACCACATATATGGTGTTACTTTTCTTTTGTGTTCAAATAAACCAAAACAACCAAAACACTCACAGTAGCACAAGTATATAGTGCAACATATAAGTTGAAGTCCCACCCTTTTGCTTTCACTCTTGGATCTCGACAGCAGCAAGCACAAGAGACAAGGGAATCATGTTACTTCCTTACACATTATATGACACACTCAACCTCCCACCTCCATTGCTCCCCTATCCTTGAGCAACCTATGTTTAGAAGGTGTGAACACTCTTAGAAACATTCTTGTCTCGGTTTGGAAGTGATAAGGAAGAATCGAACGTATTCACACTCCCACGTCTCATGCTATCTCTGTCCATTTTGCCATTTGTCACGAACCAACTCGGGTATATAAGCAAACCATGCAAATCAACAGTTCACTCACACACAAACACATCAAACATTTCACTTTCAAATATTACTAAGTCTTTCACATGTTACTGTGTACGAGAGAATGGCCAGATTATCCATGGTCTCCACACGTCTTTATGATCGACTAAAAGTTGATCTTGGTTCATGTTTGAGCCTTCAAGCGAGCCATGTTTCTTTTCCTCAAATATGGCAGTAGCATGCGTCCATACATACACGCAAATATTAAGCTAGAGCAAGCAGAAAACGGTTTTGAGAAGCAAGTGATGAACCTGGTTCACTTTGGAGGGAAACGAGGGGCACCAACCATCTTTCCATCACTGATCTCTACGTCGCGTTCTACACGCCCTTTTGTGGTGCCGTAAGTCAAATCTTCCTTTTTCATAAACATACTACATTTCTATTATCACATTCCATATATGCAAACCCGATTTAGCTTCCTCTTGTTATTTTGTATCCTCGTACAACATTTTAATATAAGAGTGGCAACCTCAAATTCTTGCGTGGCTATGCATGAGGTGGTGTAATAAAATGATATTAACACTTATACATATGATATGTTTTGAAATATAATCTAAGACGAGTTGTACTTGTTATTAAAATAACTTGAAACATGAACATTCACAAGCTCAGTTTGAAGGAGAAAGAATAGGCACAAAGATATACATGCATGTACACATACTAAAGGTCTTGGCTTTCATTTGGAATACTAGTGCTTATCGACTTAAAGACGAACACATAACACTCGCCTATAAAATCGGTTGAACTTTCGGTCACATTTGGAACCTTGAGTCGAATAAACTCAAATGAGTCGAGACTCATTTGAGCTTATATGGTCTCATCCTTGTAAACATAATCCAACTCTGAACTTGGTAGCTTTTATGTTTGAAACAGATAAAAACTGTTTTGAGATGGAAGGAATGAAACACAAAAGTTTTACATGCATACTCACATTATATAGTCACTGAGAAAGGATTTTAACTAAATGAAGCAGACAAAGGACAGTTAAAAACGTTAAAACATTAAACACAACACAAGTAACATGCTAGCTCAGTTGGTTGTGTTGTTTGTGTTAAGAGCTAAGGTCTCGAGTTCGAGCCTACGCTAAGGCAGTATTGCCATTTTGCTATTTTTGCAACTTTCAACTTTTGACAACTTCAGACCCACTAATTCGAGTAACTTGCCACTTTCCTTGAAAACTTAATAAGTTTTATTATTTATATAAATTATTACATTTTCAACCCCTCAACTTTAAACCACTTCACATTTTCTAAAAATCTTTATAAACTTGTAACTTATATAGTTTTTACAACTTCAATCCCTCAAGGTTGTACATTTGAACACTTTTTATCCTAAAACTTTTGTAAGTTAATAAACTTATATTATTTTTAGCATTTCTCGCTAAATAAATATGTTTAACACTTATTTTATTTGGTGACCACATCGGCGTAAACTATAAATAATATATTTGTCCTAATATATTATTTAATCACGAATTTAATAAATATAAATTTATATATTTTCACACCTCAAAAACCCAACAATCTAATAAATATAATTTAACAAAGTAATGTTTTACGACGTCATCATAATAACATATATAGAAATCTATATTTTGAGACTATAATGAATATATATATTGAACGTAATGACTTAACGTTATTATCGATAACTTGGATACACGTCAGGAAATGATTATTTCTCAAAACTCATCGATTCATTTAATTAAAGATAATTGACATTTACTACATATTTATCATTCACCAACTTTTGATACATATCATTAATTCATGACGAGAAATATAAATTATAAATGATACTTATACATAAAGACAAGTTATATAGTATATAACTTTGTTTTTGAACTTTAAGCGTTTTGCCACGCAAGCCACCTCTGCCACAAAAATCATTATGTCATATGACATTGTGTCAAATCACAATTCTCGATAAGTTAAACTTATCCCAGACTTCTATAATTATTCAGGTTAACTTGTGAAGTCATTTCCATTCTACTTCTGACATTACGTTATCTCTGTCTACCATAATCCTCAGGTGAGTCATAGCCCCTACTTTTACTGGTTTTATAATTGTTTATAAATATTTTGGGGGAGATACATGCTCAACTACTATTTTATATTTCTACAAGTACTCATTAACTATTTACATATTACTGTGGGACCATAGCCCACCATTTTACACATTTTATATCTCATGGAGAAATAACTGCTATAAACATGATTACAAGTGACTTATCAACTGTATGCTATACCTGACATCTATTGCCTAAGTTACCTATTGCTAAAAGTCCCTCGATCATGAACCTTAATCACTTGTAGGGTGAACGTAAATAGTTGTGGATAGATCTATTTGGGACTGACAATCCCCGTTTGGTTGTTGGAGAAAACCACCAAGCGCACTTTATTTGATGACATAGGTTACTAGCAAATACCTATCTTGAGGGCCTTATTACTTTTCATCATATTATTTATATGATTGGCTGTTAAATCGTTGCGTGTCATGAGGCTTAGGGCAATAGTACGGTGGTACTGTGTTCGCGACACAAGTACTACAATGACTGATGTTATGGGCGTATTATGACTTAGCCCACTGTTTTATCGAATGACGAATTTGTGTTCACTATATAGCAGAAAATCATTATTACTTGACAAATCATAACTATTTTGGGTTGAGCCAGTTAAGGTAAACCAACGAACTATTTTTAGGTTGAGCCAATTAGGGCAAACCAACGAACTATTTTTGGGTTGCGCCAGTTAAGGCAAACCAACGGACTATTTTTGGGTTGAGCCAGTTAGGGCAAACCAACAAACTATCTTTTGACTGACTTGATTTTGATAATCAACTGTTTTGACTATAAGCACTATGGATTTACTCATATCTTGATTTAGATAATCAACTATTATTTATGACTACTATGGACTCACAAACTCTTTGATTTCTGGAAATCAACATTCAACTTATAAACTCTATGAACTCACCAACCTTTGTGTTGACACTTTTAGCATGTGTTTATCTCAGGTCCATAATGAGCAAGGATGGTACGGAGGAGCACGGATTCTTACAAAGGCTATAAATTTTACTATCATTCGAAAACTTATTTATTTTGGAAAGCAACAGGACCTCATTTTGTAAACTCTGATATTCGAATGATAAATGGTTTTAAAAATAACTAAATTGATAATCATTTTCTACTGAAAAACTGTGAGCTATGAAGTAACACCCAATCTTTATTCCGCTGCACTTTTTGAAAATTGGGGGCGTTACATTCAGTGACACTAGTGACCAAAGCTGACTCTAGAGATATCAATGACCAAAGGCCAAGTGCGGAGGTACCCTTGATTGTTCAACATAATGTGCTCTCTAATGAACGGGAGCATTCTGATCAAATCAAACTCTCTTATGACTCAAATTTACTGAAAAAGACTGATAGCAATACCATGTCTAACTCAACAAATATGAGTCATAAAGGAGGAGATGGTGATCATGATGCTGTACGTGATAAAATATTAAGTTCTACGTCAACAGCTGATGTTTTTAAATCAAAAGATATGGTTGATAAAGAAACTTTTAATGAACTCTTAAAAAGGTTAACTTGAAAAACACTGCATTTCTCTTGAAATCTCAATGCAACAAAAGGAAGAAAGTCTTCAGTATAATCAACCATGCACTAATCAGGAACTTCCTGACATTCTTGAATACTTTATGATTAATGATTTGAAAACTGAGCTGGAAACCAAGAACTTGATAATAAAAAATCTGAAAAGCCGTATTAATGATCTGAGTGATATATGTAATGATGTTAATGCTAAACTTGTCAACTATGAGATTGTTACTAGTTGTTTTGAGTCCAAAATGGCTAAATCACTGTTGGATAATGAATCTTTGAGAATTAAACGTGATAAACTGAATGAGTCTCTTAAAGGAAAAAGTACTAAGAGTGATGTTCAAACAAACTCTTGGTCTAATAAATATGATAAGTTCAAAGCACAACTTCAGAAAGCAGGCTTCACTGTCACATCTATTAATCATGAGCCTAGAGTATCCACAGTGGATAATGGAAACACTAAGTATACAAAACCATCAGTCTTGGGGAAACCAGTTATACAAAATAAACGAAATCCATAAGCCACTAGGCAACCTAGTGCATTTAGGTCTGAAAGAGCAAAGTTTTCAAAAACCCGGTTTGCCTCCCAAGTTGATGAGAAAAATGTGCGTTCTATATCTGCCTGTAAGCCAAATGATTCTCTTTCGCCTGCACCTAGCTCACTTAAGATCAGTACTGAATCAGTGGTAAAGCCATCCATCATAATTGTAGACTCGTATGATCGGTATAAGTACAGAGATCTAAAAAGGGCTAGAAAAAGAGCTCAACTGCATAAGGATGGAATCCTAGGATCACAACCTCCTGCTTCAGTAAAGAATTCTACTAAGTCTCAACAAGCTAACCCTAGGATGAATAGTTTGTCATCTTCTATGCATAAGAAGCTTAAGGATTCTAGACCTTGTCTAAAGTGGATTCCTACCGGTAGAATTTTTATACACAATGGGCTTAAGTGGATACCAACCAGTAAGGAATTAACTAATGTCAATCCCATGGTCAGCCGAAAAACCTCTAAGAGTTTGGATGCTATTGTCACTAACCCATATACATGCTGTCAAGTTTGTAATAATGCAGGTTGTTCTCACTCAAATGGAATATCTTTTCACCATGACCACACAAGAAGGCACAAAACATGGAAGCCAAAGACACGCAAATCTCCAATGATGGGAGATTTGGCTACTCACCCGTGATGTTTTTTTTTCTATGACTTCTGAGGAACTTTACTCAGGACTCGAACTTTCTCTGATTTTTCCTTCTTCAATCAATGCTTTCAGATCATTGATTGAGGGGGAGAATGGTTATTTTATTTGCTTGATGTTTGATTTATTTGCCTTTATTGCTTCTCATGCTTGTCTTATTTATCGTACTTGCTGCCTTTTTCTCTCTGTGTTTGTGCCATGTACTTAGGATTGTTGCTTGTATAATCTTAAAGGACCTATTTTGCTAGTTTGAGAATTTGTCCAGCGGTTTATATAGTATAGGGACTGTTTCTGTAGATGTTTTAAACTTTTCAGTGGTTATTTAAAAGGGGCAGCGGTTTGCGTTTCTCTCTTCACTTCTCTTTCTCATTTTTTCTTAAAACCCTCTTCCTCTTTCAAACCACTGCTCTCTTACTCTCATCTTCTTGTTCCTTCCTGTTTATATCTACTTAGGTACGTTTGTGATGTGGTTTCTATATGTTGCTTTCATCTGTCTTTCGTGTCTTGTGCCTGCTCGTCTTCCCCATACGATTCTAGTTAATTATTATTGTTTCTTGGTCAATGTGCTATCTGTTGGGTGTTATATGTGGTTGGACATGTTTATGGTGTATCTTGATAATGTTCATGAATATTGATTATGTTGTTGGACTGATCTGCTTTAGTTGTTGGTCTATCTAGGCTCGTTTTAGTTCGATGTTCTTGGTGGCGGTTACTTTGTTCTTGATAGCGGTTTCTTTTGTTCTTGGTAGCGGTTTATGTTTGAGTCATTCTTGTTAGCGGATAGATTGTTGGCGGATAGATCAGTAGCGGTTAAGATCATTAGCGGTTAGTTTAGCAGCGGTTAGATTAGCAGCAGATAGATTAGCAGCGGTTAGATTAGCAGCGGTTAGATTAGCAACGGTTAGATTAGCAGAGGTTAGATTAGCAGCGGTTAGATTAGCAACTGTTAGATTAGCAGCGTTTAGTTTAACAGCGGTTAGTCTGACGGTGGTTAGTTTGAAGGCGGTTAATTTTACTGCGGTTAGTTTAACGGCGGTTAGATTTCAGCGGTTAGTTTTTATGCTGTTTGTTTTATTAGCGGTTTGTTTCCCCAGCTGTTTGCCCTATTAGACAGCTGTATAATTTCAATGTTCTTATATCCTAACAGGTTATGTGTGCCCTGGTGTGTGCACTTGCTTGTTATCCGTCTCATTGGGGACTTGCCGTGTATATGTGTCTATCCTATGCATGCTCTAACCATCTCATCTACCTTGGTTCTGTGGTTTTATCTTTGGTTTGTGCAGGATACAAAGAGTGACTCATACATGGATCCTCAGCCACTCATCTAAGCTGTCCTCGAAGGGTATGAAGTACTTCCATAATTGTGCTGTTAGTTTTGGGTCTCACACCCTCAACTGCAGACAACTGATTACCAGGGCTGCCTCCATGGCTAGAACTCTCTTCTTAGCCCTGGTTTTTGCCTGGGATTTGGATCCCATTATACCACCACCCCACTTCATCCTGTACTCTTCATACTTGTCAAGAGTCTTGGTGAACTGGTTATATGCTTTTGACCGGCTTCCAGATCTGTGGAGATCCTTACTTGGTGGTAATGCTCTACTTATGCCAAACTGCTTCGGCCTCTTCTCAAACAACGGGTTCACCAACTTCTCCGTCTTCTTCTTGGTAGCAATATTCTCTGAGATTAGTTGCACAAGCTCAGTGACAGGACGCTACAGATGGACAATTTTGCACTTGATTCACTAAGTGGTTGTATAACCAGTCTTATCTATCAAGCCTGGAATTTATACTAACCACTGGTCGGATCATGACTAGTAGCTGAACCTTGTATCCTCAAAGGCCTTGTAAAGATGACTATATGCTTCTCCAACTCTTAATATTTTGTTATATATATTAAGATTAAGGTGTTGTATATTCCTCACTATGTGCAAAAATTAAAGGGTGAATCTGCTGCATGATTGATTGTTCCACTATTCACATGCTCAATCAAAAATGGCAAACCTTTATGTAATTACTGAGAGGGAGAAGTATATACATTCTACCTGGTGATTGGTGGACATTTGACTCTTCTCAGATACCTAATGCTCCATTTACTGAGAATGACTGGGATGTATGTTTAATGTACACTTCCATACTTCTACGAATGATGCAGCAGTTTGAAGTATTTGTCGGACTACTCACGAAACCCAATCACCAGTTACTCTTCAAGGTGTTGATGATGAATATCATGATTATGAAGCTGCACATGAATAATGATCCTTCTTCTGGTATCTCTTTTCAAAACCGGACTCTGAAGAATCTCCGTCTTAACTGATTATTGTTTCTTCTAAGGTGCACTCCATAAATCAACCACAAGTATATTAAGTAAAATGTCGGATAAGCATTTGGAAATGGAATGTATGTGTTCACTGTGCTCACTTGGTATTGTTTATTTGAGATTGAAGTAAAATTTTACGGGTATGTGTACTTAGTATCGTCGGGATCCTTGTTCGAGCCTTTAATCTCTACATTGACGATGACTTGGGTATCTAGTTATTTTGGTGAATCTTCTCTTCTATTGCAACAAAATAACTATAACATTTAGTGTCACAACTCACACGTAGTTGTCGGTATTCAAGAGGTGATGTACGTCTTATACTTGATGGTTGGATGGTTGAAAAGTATAGAGTACTTAGGGATTCGATGCATAAAGACTCTACACCACTCTTTGTCATACAATGGTGCAAGTTAAAGTCACAAAAACGGGGAATTCTACTTCATCTTCAAGTTGGGAATATCGGGTTTACTTCACAAAGTGGTCTTAGCAATAGCCGATTTTTTTCACAAGGGTTGATAAGATAGTCATAAGAGGGTTTTTCTGTAGCAGTTGATTCTCACAGGATACTTCTAAGCATATGTTGTTCTTCCCACAAAATTTCAAGTTGTATGTGTGGCTGATTCTGAATTATCAAAGTAGCAAAGGGGAAGGAGACATACATCGGAACACACAACGAGTACACGTGATGAGCTTTATACTTCTTCCTAATTGAAGGTATTCCGGAAAGTTAAATGTGATAACCGCAGAGAAGATCAGTGTTCTAATTCGCTCTTTTGGTGTATTATTCTACCTACGTGGGGGAAGAGATGGAAGAAACAGTTTCTTATGATAAATGAGGTACAAGGGTGCTTCAGGTTTTTGAGCTTCATGTAATGAGACTGACTGCATCACTTCAACTACTTGGGGGAAGTGGTATCTGGATACTTTTGGGTACGCATTACTTCAGCCTTTCAGCTAGAAGAAAGATGAGAAGAACTATTCAAGCGTGAGATGATACTTTGCTAATCTACCAAAGCTTTATAAATGAGGAGGGTATAATTCGACGATTTGGTGGTGCCTAGTGATTAACTCAGCTGTGAGATTCTAGTGATTTGTTAACTACTTGCGCTTGATTGTGACTTATCCAAGATCTCACTCATAATCGCATATCACATCTTTCGGTTTCTTTTGTTGACTTTAGTAAAATCCCGGGAGAGAATCGATCTCTCGGTTTAAGTCACAAGAGTTGTAAAACTCCGCTTAAGATTATTTCATGGCATCTGCAGCTTCAGGAACCTCAAAAGCTTTGTTGGTGAAAGTTTAACGTACCGACTAATTCACTCTGTTGGGTACTCATGCCAACATCTTCTTAAACCAATCAGTAATTGCTCAGGGCTCAAGAATTTCATGAATGAGTTTATCGGGTTAGTTAGATTCGGGTACTGCCAGGTTGACACAATTACGGGTTATGGAGATTGTATCGTCGGTGACTGTGTAATTTCTAAGAGAATTGGATGGTGTTGATCTTCTTCAAGGCAAACGTGTCACTACCGTGTACACCATCTCTATTTGTTCGGCTAGTCAACTGCGCTAACGAAAGAAGCATGCCCACAAACCCAATACTGTCAACATCTTCATGGGAGTTCTTCATACCCTAAAAAATGACTTCCAAGATCTGGAAAGGTTAAAAGCTAAAGCGATTATTGAAATATTTGGTGGTTATGCTACAGATCATAAGGGATACCGAATCTACTACTTACAAACCCTACAAGTCTTGGAATCCGTTTTAATCACATTCTATTGTACAACCAGTTCTGCATGTACCATATGTACCATCTACCTATAAGGATTTGGAGATCTCGGCTAAACAAATGGTTGATGAATACTTTGAGCCGCTAATTGGTGATACACCAGTACCACCAGCCATCGCAGCTCATGTTCCAAATGATCAAAATGGTCTATCTTGTTCTACTTCAATGGCTCAAGACACTCCATCAGCAAGTCATTCATCAACTTCATCATACACACAATCTCCTTCCGTACATCAAGGTACTGTAGTCGGCGATTCGTTTGAAGTAAATCCATCTGCTCCACCTGATGTTGCTCCGTTCTAAGACACATTTGCTCCTGAATCTTCTTCTAAAGTTTCTTCTTCAGGAGAACTTAACACAAGCACATCAGTGTCCTAACTGCAACCACATGATCTTCACTATAATGGGAATTCTACTCAACCGGTGTCCACTCGAAGGCATCTGGACACGCTTGCCTTATGGTGCTCTTATAATTCCATACAATTCTATCGTCTCTAAGTATGGGAATTGACACCATCTCCAGACAGTGCAAGAATTATTGCTCGTAGATGGATCCTTAAAGTGAAATCTGATGAGCATGATAACATTCAGAATACAAGGCAAGGGTTGCTGCTAAGGGTTATTAGTGGTGTGGTGGAACTTCACTTCGCAAAGACAGAGTTTCAGCTGGCTAAGGCACTTCCTGGAGAACGGATTCAATTTATTCTCCAATAACTTGGTTTGGAGAGTTTCATGCCAGTATCACTCTAAAGTCTTCAGGAAGGGAATGAGGAGTAATGGATTCGCTTCAAATATCCTTTTATATAATATAAAACCCAGAAAAGAAAAATACAAAAATATAAAACCTATAAAAACCATAAAAATCTGAAAAACTCAAAAAGACAAAATATATGTTTGCTTACAATTATGGTTTGCTATTACTTCAGATAGCAACCCGGTTTTCAACATCCGTGTAAAAACACGTTACCATGTTTTCACTGTGTGCGGATTATCCGAAAAGTTGTACGCTTCAGTGCAGCCTTTCTAGTAAAAGAAGAGAAGTCTTCTTTTCCCAAAATCTCTTTCTTCTAAATATTCTTCAAAAGAGATTTTGTGGTGTACAAGGTGGCCATTGGTCTTAAATTTTCTCGTATACGTTACCACTCACATTAATGGCTACTAAACGTTAAAAATGGAAAACGGGTCATTAATTGAGGGGGAGCGTATGTGCTCAAAATTTCTGTACCTTTAAAAACTTTGTGCACCAGCCACAGTGAAAATTCAAAAAGTGTCTCAAAATCAGTAAACATTTAAAATTTTACCACATGTCTCTCCAAAGTCTTTTTCGAAAATCATTTAAATCAATTGGGAACACAAAATCTCAAAAGATTTGAAATTTTATGATCGGAGGAGAGAATGTGATTTAAATATAAAAACTGATTTAAAAGTGATGTTTTTGGACTCTTAAAGAATGTTTGTGGACTATCGAGAACGCTCCCTTATGTGCTAAAATGTTAAAGATTTTGGATTTTAATCCTAAGCACATATTAAGGGGGAGCATGTGATTAAATGTGATGTTTTTGGACGTATAAAGATGTTTTGGACTCAAAAGATCGCTCCCTCATGTGCTAAAACTTTAAAATATTTTGGAGCATGAACTAAGCACATATTGAGGGGGAACAAGTGATTTAAAATGATGAATAAATGATCTCTTTTGCAAGCTCACCCGTATGTGCCAGAGTTTTCCAAAATTGATTCAATCAATGGGCACATATTGAGGGGGAGCAAGTGGCTTAGAGTCTTTCGCGGGCTTTTACAAATTCAAGTAAAAACCGTGAATTGCTTATGACTCAGAATTTGACTCATGAATTGACGAAACATGAAAAGTTGTGAATCGAAAAGACTAGTCCTGGCCGGGTAATAATTTCAAGCTGGTCTAACCAGTGATGTAAACGTGTCTCGAAGAGGACTGGTCAAAGTAGATAGTACCGTTTCAAGAAACTCTTCGTAGATATATACTTTGACGGGTCTAACTTCCTTTTTGAGGAATGTTAACAACATCAAGTTAGTTATTAGGGCTAGTTATCACCTAAAAGCTGATAATGGATCCCTTTAACTAAGCAACGTAAACATGTCCCTCGGGTATATGTCTATTTAGAGCCGATCAATTCTAATAAGTGCAACTCACCCCGACATGTGCAAATTTCTTTCTCCCTATAAGCACATGTTAAGGGGGAGCATTTGAAAAATGATAAAACTCTCAAGGTGTTAACTAAAATGTGTTTCTTTATCATAAACACTTTGAGAGAATTTTCAATGACTTTGGTTATATGGCGAATATGGAAAAATACCAAAAGACCGACCACTTTAATTTAATGCATGGAGTTATAAGGATGGTTAGGTTAGGTATATGTTCCCATGATCCACCAGAACCGGAGGGATCTTCCCAGGGACAATCCAATAGATAGATTAGAAGTCCTTAGGAATGATTGAAAAAAGGAGAAAAGTGAGAAAGGGAAGAGTGCCGACTGAGACTGAGCTAGGACTGGAACAAACCCAACAAGGTTCTAGTAATGAAGTCTCGGTAAGCACTGAAGGGGTTGAAGAATTAAAAAGAAATGAAATGAGAAAGGGTGAAAAGAAATAGCCCTCCAATTATTCAACCTTAGGGCAGAAACCGGGTTCAATTCATATGCTACTGATTGTTACCAAGGTAACATCGGTATTGAAGATAAAGACGTCATGGACCCAGTGACGCACTGCACTAAACCTCCCAGCCACTCAAGTTCTCTTAAAAGAGCTTGTTTCATTCTCACGGGGAACCGGTGTAAACTATCGACTAGTCTCTTAGAGCTAGTTGATATTGAAACAGGAGACCCCTCCCTAGTCTCCGAATAGGATAACCAATGTGCACTTATCGAGTCTAGAGCCAAGAGATGCATCAAAAAGATCTCATAGGAACACTTGATACTTCTACACTGGTTGTTCAGCATTGAGGACACCAGATGTAATATTTTGAGTCCTACGCAGATCTTAGCAATCTGCCGAGAACACTTATGAGGGAATATACATAAGTATTTCCCAGTGATTGAGTGGAAACTCCTGCCAGGGTCAACATCAAACAACCCTGACAGCAGGTCACTTCGGTAATCTCTTGTGGGTTACGCTTAGTGTGTTCGGTGGCGTTCCAAAAGGTCTACAGTCGTGGGGTGATCTCCAGCGACTCACCTAATCATTGGTGTACTTCGGTATGTCAGTGAAAGCCCTTTCGGGGGCATCCAATTAGGAACGGCCTTGGTAAGGATTAGAGAAAGTCTTCACACTATGCTGTTGACGATCTCGAAGTCCAAACTTGTAAGTGCCGGTATGTTTATTACTAACCAAGTTTTATGCAGCTCAACATACCAAACTTACCATGTTCACCACCATCACTCAAGTTCCACATGCTCATACCAACATCTAAAAGGAGACATCAGAACTGTTCAACCAAGNACTCGAGTTCCACATGCTCATACCAGCATCTAAAAGGAGACGTCAGAACTGTTCAACCGGGAAGATCTACTCAACGAAGATGTATGAGCATGTTGGAAAGGCGTAATCACAACAAAGACAATGAACTTTGACGATTGATGTCGATTGCTGAAAAGATGCAGATTCATCATCACATGCTTACACTTCAACATCATAACTGAAGATATCATGATCAAAGAATGGGCTTCGACTATGCTTCCTCAACTCTGATGCAGAAAATCATGATCAAGAAAAGTGTAAGCATGACATCACAAAGACTATCACAACATCACAAGGAGACACATACACTCAAAGATGACTTGAAGCTAATTATGTGGATGAAGAGCAAAGAACAAAGTCAAAAGATCATCATATACATCAAGGAAGTCATCTTGAGTCAACTATCAATGAAGAATCAACAACTACGAGCTACAAAAGAATCTACAAAGATCTCAATGCAAGAATTCAAGAATACAGAACTAAAGGGTGACCTCTCTTAGGGGGAGATTGTTAGGAACACGATTTTTGTATAAGAAAGATTCGGTCACTCCAGACATGATTAAGCATTGTTTAGCTCGTAGTAGTTACATTAGTTAGTTATACGTAGTTTAGATGTAGATTAGTTCGCGGAAGAAGGACGGGTCTTTACCCACTGTATACCTGATCCGCAGCCCAAGTGGCACGCCCTAGTGGCAAAACCCATGTATATAAACCCCTCTCCATCCTTGGAGAGGGTAAGCCTTCTCTCATAATCTCATTTCTTTTTTTTTTTTGGTTTTCTCTCAAGGCTTCATCTCTTTCTCTCTCTAACTTTCTCTCTCTAGAATTTCTTTCTTTCTTTCTTACCTTCAACGA
This sequence comes from Artemisia annua, assembly GCA_014162995.1. NCBI lineage: Eukaryota > Viridiplantae > Streptophyta > Magnoliopsida > Asterales > Asteraceae > Artemisia > Artemisia annua. The sequence goes on along the minus strand of LBNU01011548.1, from coordinate 68,209 downwards.
GCCAACCACAAGTATATTTGTGTTTGTGATGTTAATTATTATCCTACATTTCTAGCTTACTTAGTTGATTAGAATCCCTATTAATTGCTTTCCTTAGATCTCTTGTTGATTATTACCAGTTGCTCTCAGCCTTTTCATACTAGTTCCTTCATTTACTTGCTGTTAATCTAGCCTAAATTTGCCTTTTAGCTGTTCTTTTCTATATAGCTGATGCACTTTTAATCTGTCTCTATTAACCCTAATTGACATCTCATTTTTTAGCTTATTTACTTGGTTTTATTGATGGAAATTTGGTATTTGAGTTGTTTGGTAGGTTCTTTATGCATATTGTAGCTTTATAGCCTGTTTCAGTAGCTTATACTTGCTATTTAGGTAGCTTTTATAAGCCCCTTTGACCTGTTCTGTCTTGCACTTATGTTATCTGTCCAAATTAGCTTTTTCTCAACCACTTATTAAGCTCATTAAAGCTCACCTTTGCTTGAATTTTGGTTTGGTAGATCACTGGAAGATGTGCTTTATTGTTTTGGAGGTTTTAGAGATTAGCTTTTAGAATTTAAGCATTTGCCTTAGCTTGTTATTGCCCTCTAGGCCTGTATGGATTAGCCCTTTTCAGTCATAGCTTGTTGTTAATTTTGAGCTTTTGAGTTGATTATAACTTGAGTTTTTGATTGAATTGGTCTGATCAGGTTAGGATTAGTTAAGTCTAGCTTAGTTGGTATCTTTAGAATAGCTTATAGACCATATCTTGTAGCTTATCAGTTGTTATTTTTACTCCTTTTATTCATTTTGTTCATCTGTTGAATTTTGGAGCTTGTACTGAGCTTATTAAAACTTTTCATCAGTTAAGTTTTCACAAAAGTTTTCAAGTTTAACTAGTTTTAACTGCTTTCTAAAGAAAAATCACAAAAATAAATAATTTGCAAAAAGTGGGCAAGGGGATTCGAACCCCTGACCTCAAGTTCATTTATATCACATTAGCAAACACAGAAACCATTGGCACCCTTCGGATTTTATTGTTATCATTTGCATATTTAATCCTTTTAGTCCTTTGTCCCCTTTTAGCTTATAATTTCTGTTAGCCTTATTACTAGCTTATTGCTTTTGCTTTTTCATTTTTTTTATATTTTTCTTATATTTCTGCTACATTAATAGACTTTTAGGAAAAATCTCAGATTTATTTGATAACATTTTCTTTTTTTAATCATTTTATTTCTTTTAAATAGATTTTCAATCTTAATAAATAAATAAAAAGTCATAAAAAATATTTTAGTTTTTCCATAATTTTCTTTATACATTTAGAGTCTAGAATAATTGTTTTTACCCATGTAGGATTAGAATTGCCTTAATATCACTTTTTATTTTGCACTAGTACGTAGTTTTTAAGTAGTTTACGCGTTTTTAGGTTAGAATACGTCTTAGCTTAATTTTTCTTTACGTTATCATTTTGTATGTTTTATTCAATTTCCATAGTTATAATCCAATCATTTCTCACTTTTATCCATTCATGATACGAATTTCACAACGGAATCAAAGGTTCCATTCACACCTTCGCTGGGACACGACCCGGGGAAATACTTTCACGAGTATTCCTTCGGAATAATCACTACACTATCATCGACAGATCAAAGTTTTGAGAGAGCTTGATAGAAGAAGAGAGGAGTTGTTTGCTTCATGGTTCAACACAAATGTAAGCATAACACATGAATAACAACTGAAACATTGTAATATTGTTGCAAGCGTAACATATGTTCTTTGTTATTGTAGGTTATGCTTGCTTCAGCTGGTAGCAATGCACATTTGAAGTGTTTAGCACAATTTCCCTCAACAAATGTTTTTTATTGTAAGGGTTACTTAATTAATGGTTATAAATTCCATACACAAACAGCTTATGATGGGCGGGTCACACAAAACAGTGGTGTATGTGTGAAAGGGGCTTTTTCTTACCAAGATGAAAGTGATTACTACGGATTGTTGGATGAGATCATAGAAGTTGAGTATGATAGCGATTTAGGACGTTGCTTGGTCGTGGTATTCAATTGTACTTGGGGTATATAAAACACACTAAAAAGGGATGTTTTGATGACCCATACATCCTAGCATCACAAGCAAAACAAGTGTATTATACACCATATCCATCTAACAAAGAGTGGTGGGCTGTTGTTAAGACCAGCCCTAAAGGGGTTTTTGATCTAGAGGAAGATATTAGTGAAGTAGAATATGATGATAATCATGTTGGGGACAATTTATTTCAAGAGAATGAAAGATTAATATGTACAACAAATGTAAATGATCTACTGAACCATTTAATCTTGCACAAGGAGATGTAGAGGAAGTTCCTTGTAATCTTGACGACGATACAAATGATGGCGATGTTGAGGAAGATGAGTTTGAAGACATAATTTCAGATGAGAATGATGATTATGTAGAGGAAGATGAGGAGTTCGAAAACATACTTTCTGATTAGTTAGTATTGAGTATGTATTTATCAATTTGTATATATAGTTAGTACCTATTATATATTACCTGTGTAGTTAATCTCGGCGATATCTCGTCGAGATCTCGGATCTCAGAGCTTGGGAAAATATCGGTTCCAAATATCGGTGGTAAATATCGGAGCCGATATTCTCGGCGAGATTGGACGATATTTTGCCGAGATTTTGATATCGGAGCCGATATTTTCGGCGAGATTGGCCGAGATTTTGCTTCTTGAATCTTGAGTTTCACTTCTTTGTGTTGGGTTTGAAAAATCAAGCAAAGAATATGGATTGGGGAAGAAGAAGATGGGGTTGGGGAAGAAGAAGTGATTGATTGGAGAGAAAAAGTGATAAAAACATATTGGAGAGAGAAACAAATGAAATAAATGACTTTTAATTGTACTTTTACTTTTATAGGTTTGTTTCTTTCTAGATAAATTTATTTCAATTTCTAAACTCACATACTTAAATAGAGAAGTATATTTAAAATATATGTAATCTTTTATTACTTTATCAATATAATACAGTAGTTATTATATTTATATTAACTGAAAATGTTTTCTTATATTATATACATATATATATATATATATATATATATATATATATATATATATATATATATATATATATATATATATATATATATATATATATATATATATATATATATATATATATATATATATATATATATATATATAATGTAAAAACCGATATCTCACCACGAAAATCGCTATTTCAAATATCGGACCTTGAACGATACGCGATTTTTGACCGAGATAACTACATAGTATATTACTAGTTAGTGTCTGTTATATATTACTGAATTAGTTAGTCATGTATTATCTCATTATTTCTCGTGTTATATTGTTTTTTCTTACTTTAAGGTGATCATTTCAAATGTGCTAATTTATCATTTTTTTGTTGTAGATTATCATGTCAAGTGGACGAAGACATAGTGGTCCTAAACCTTCCCATGGTGATGTCAGTGGCAGTGGCAGTGGCAATGGTGGTGTTAGACAAATGTTGTTGGATAATCATCACATTGATGATGATAATGATGAGGGTGTAGAGGTGACTGAACCAAGTGTTGAAGCATCAAATGCTAAGCGAGGGTCGAATATCCCTAATCCATTTTACTTGAACCGGCAGATCGTCCGATGATTATCACATCTGCAGACGTGTAAAAACTATTGTTTTGTATTCATATTATGTTTATGTAGCAGAATTAACTGATACTAATACCCATGTTCCATTTTTCTGCTTTATAGGTTTGATGATCAGAAGTCTGTTGGACATTCCATCACGTCCATTCTTCAGTTTAGGTTTAGTGAACCTTGGGCAACATGGAGCTGTGTTCAACGAGAGAAGAAAGACCAGATATGGCTTCGTTTCAAGGTTTGCCTTTATATACAAAATAGAAACGGTAACTTTTTTGGGTTGTTTTGTTCTATTTAAGTTGTGTTTTTGAGTCGTTTTAAGTGGTGTTTGGGGCTGCTGCAAAAGTGATTTTTTAATGTTGTGTTTGGTTCTATTAATGTTATTTTTTGTTATGTTAAAAAATTGCGGTTTTAAGAAGTATATTAATGAGTATTTCCAGTCCCTTAACAAGCTGTTATCATTTCACTTAAGCACTTCCAGTCCCTTATTAACAATTATCGTATGTGCAACAATCATATCAGTGGGATCCAAGAATTGATGAAGCTATTCGAAAACGTTTTGTGAAACATGCCACATCTCGTTGGAATTGTATGTTGAATGCTGCTAGAACAAGAGCCATACGACTGTATGAGAAAAACAGTATGGTTCCTTTTGATGGTGATTATAGTCGACTCACCCAATATAATTCAACTTGGATGAAACAAGATTGTTGGCTACCACTACTACATGATGTTTGGAATAAGGATGATTGGAAAGCTAAATCAAAACAAAACAAGAAAAACAGAAACACATCAGTTGGTGGCCATCATACTTGTGGGTCTAGGAGCTTTAACCCAACCAGGAAATACTTAGTAATGTATCTTCAAATTGTCTTCTACTATATGATATATCAGTATGTAAATAATAAAAATACCTTCAATGCAACATGTAGGAAAGCAAACATGGGCGTCCTGTTCGTTCCACTGAGTTCTTTACCTATACCAATGCTATGAAAGGGTCGAGGCCGCTGGATCAACCGCCAATTGTGAGCGGTTCAAACCGGTCAGCTGGGGCAAACGGGTCAACAGGAACAAATGGGTCAACAGGGGCTAACGTATCAGCTGGGGCTAACGGGCCAGCTAGGGCAAATGGGTCGGTAGGGGCAAATGGGTCGGCAATGGCAAACGGGTTAGCAGGGGCAAACGGGTCGGTCGGGTCAAAAGCGTCAATGTCAACTGGGTTGGAGATTCGAATGAGGTAGGAGAGTCAAGCGGAGGTCAGGCGGTTGAGCCGAGATGGGTTAATGACAAGTCATGTCATCATATGGTAAGTATCCAAACCTCTTTTTGATTAGGTACTGATGTGTAAGGAAAGCTTTAAATTTATAATACTAGTTTCACTGATTTTAATAAACCAAACACACGGGTAAAGTATAACCCCTGTTGGTAGTATTAGGTTAAGGTAAGATCAGGTCGTATCCACAGGGACTTAGTTAGTTCGTATTAAGTATAATAATTAGTAAAATAAGACAAGTAACGATTATAGGAATATAAGGAATTCAAGTATTAAGACAAATGATTGCTTGGATAGCTTAGATAATCTAGTGACAATGCTTATGTTTGATCTCAGTTTGATAAAGGAGCACAACTTATAAGAAAGCTATTTTCGTCAAAAGAGCAATTTCATAATTCGTAGGTTCAATTCAAGACTCATATCTACCCATTAAGTGATTTCTCTCGAAATAGTATTTCATATCAATTCTAGATTATTATTGATTCTTCTAAGTGGATTTCTCCTTTCAAAGACTAGTAACGCAGACAAGTTCCTAGAATTGCGTTTAACACATTGGTTCTTTCGACCTATCCCAACATATTATATTCAACCAGTTTCAATAAGTAAACGTAATAAGACTAGAGATGAAATAGTTCACAATATAAACTTGAAATTGGTAGAGATCAAAACATAATCATAAGTCGCTTTATTATATTCACATATCCAAGCAATCACAAGAGGTTTAGCCTCTCATGGCTAATGAGTTCATAATAATAGAAGTGAGTAAATAGTAAACAAGAGACATACAAATTGGATTGATCAAATGATTACACAAGTGTCACAAGTAACCAAGAATTCGACACCAACAAGTACTTAACACCCCTTATTCTGATTCGTTCACCCCTGCAACTTGGCTCTGTATTACGTATTACTTCGGACTTAGTGATGTATGCGGGATTGCGACCACAAAACAGGTTTTACCTCTCAAGGGATCTCAAAAGGCTTACAATCCCACCATGCAGTGTACCTGACCGATGTAGTTTAGTGTAGTGGTAAGTATGGGGGATTGATCATTCTCCACAGGGAATAGTGTTCGTTAGGTATGAAAAACTACTCTAATAGGTCTAAGGGTGAGGGATGATTATTTTTGTATTTTTTTTATTTTATAAAATCAAGTAAAATCTCGGGTTTGAAGGATTGGGCGGAATTAGTTGCTAGTCAACTAACCCAAAAACTACTATTGCAAATAAAATAAAAATAACTAAAACTAAGTGGTTGTGAAACTTATATGGAGACAAATGTGTTTACTTAGATTTCCTTACTCCCTAACATCTTTTACCGGTTAATTAGTGTGTATTACTTGCGTGGATGACGGGTGTATTCCTTAGTACCAGTCGTGGGGTGGCGTACGTACTTCCCCAACTCTATAAGCTCCTACTTCACTCCTATGTCGAGCCTGCTAGAAGCTCCTAATATGGGATCACTAGAATTCGCTCATGCATTAAATACAACCATAAAAACCTTGTACGCATTGGTTCATGTTTCTTAAGACGTTCAAGCAAGTTACCGTATAGGAGATTAGCCAGTTTTCTTAAGCCTAACATCGATAAACAATCATCCAATACAAGTAATAACACACCAATCAACAAGCAATCAATAGTTAGGTTCATTAGATCTAAGCAAACACAGAATAAACCTAGCCTAGCATGTTAATTGAAAGACAAGCATAAGATATAATTAACCAACACATAGACATATTGATTAATTTGAATGGAGACTTATCTTTAATTGAACATGGAAGAATCAAGGGTGAAAAACCCTTGAAAAAGCTGTCAAAATCGTCTAGGGTTTGTTCCCAAAAGTTGCACACTAATGAATGAAAAATAGAAAAGTATATATAGAAAATACACTCTGACGGCGTCAGCTTATACGCTCTGACGCCGTCAGCTCGCCGCCATTAGGGTTCTCGGATGGCCTAGATCTACTTCTGACGCCGTCACTTGTAAACTTGCTCTGGGCCGTCACTCTTTAACATTACACCTGACGGCCTAGGATTATTAACACCTGACGCCGTCAGGTGTAAACATCACATTTTCTTCTTAGGGCGTCACGTATAGTCAGAATCCACTCCTTTGTCTTGGTTGGCTGACGGCGTCACCTTGTGACTCTGACGCCGTCAGGTAGGATTTCCAGCATGCTTTTGAGACTTTGTCGTTTTCTTCACTTTATGCTCCAAAAACGTCCAAAATGATGTGTTTTCTAGAATTCTTCTCAAAAGTACCTAAAATGACAAAAGGAACGATTTAGGGTAATATTTGATCATATTAACTCGAATTAGGGCTTAAATGACCCCCTAAAACGGGTACACTTTTCGTCTCATCACTTAGCTTCGTGGAAATTGGTTATGGAGTGGAGAGTTCAAATGCTTGCAAATGAGCTCTATTTATAGGCATTCTGATATGTGAAGTACGGCGCACTTGCTTTCTGAGTGCGGCACACTTTCTTATTTTCTTGGCGCCAAAGCTTCATAAATGCAGGGGAAGTACGGCGCACTTTATTTGCAAGACATCTCACTTTTATCTAATATTATATATTTGACTTCCCTTGACCGAGATGTAAGTGCGGCACACTTGATTGTAAAACCCGCGCACTTGGCTTGCATGAAAAGCTAATCATAGAAGACTTCTTATTTATTCCAAGTGGTGAAATAGTAGGTTTTTAGGTGTTTCATGCTCAGATCATCCAAGAGTGAACCTGCATTCATTTTATGCTATTAAGTACCAAAAGTTCACATCAAATGATCATAAAACATATAGTATAATGCTCAAGAAATATGTATAATTAGGGCGTTATTAGGTACTTTTAGTATATCACTATTAAACTTTAAAACAATTAATCATTATTTTGGGACTGTTTTATAGGAAAAATATCAAGAAGGTATGATAAAGAGTCATGGGGAAAACGTTGATACACACCCACATGATGAGGAGCTATGGAACAAAGTCACTCCACCTAATAGGGGAAATACATTTTGGGCATACAATGCATCTGATCACATATTTTTGTTAACGGGAACGCCTTCTACTCAAAATGCCAGTACCTCACATCCACCAATGAGATTTGAGAAGGTTAGTGTAACAACCCACAAAATCTCATCACTATCATTCCCATTATAAATACCTATAGTAGGTATTTAATAGGTAATTTTTTTCTTTTTATGTGCATTCATTACTTGCATGACTCTCTAGACCTGCCCACGTATCCACACAAGCCAAATAACTCAACACTCACATCCTATAAACCCCCGGTATGTCAAGCATAAGATCACAACAACACCATAATAAGTAATCTACCAATCTAACACACTAAACTTATCACAAAACCTAATGAACCCTAATTAAGCCCTAATTAGGTCTATGTGCTTACTAAACCCTATATGCTTAACTAAACTAGTTTGAAAGTGTCCAAGGCTTAAGTATGAGTTACCTTAGCAACAATAGGATACCTTAGGACCCTTAAGCACTGGTACAACCCATTAGAGCTTAGGTACAAGTCCCTTAGGCACAAAACCATAACTAGGTTATAACTTCCCGGAAGCTAGGTCAAACCTTCCCAAATCTTTCCCATAAGTTACCACCACTTAGTATAAGCCTCTTAGGACTTAGGATTAGTCACTAGACACTCTTAGGAACCTAATCTAAGCACTAAACCCTAGGCTAAACCCTAAACTCTCACTAAACAAAACTAGGTTAAAAACTAAACCTAAACCCTTAAACCAAGTTACTATAGCACCTCTAAGCACCTATAAGCACCTCAAGCACCTCTAAGCACCTCCCACAAGCAGGTGCATCACCTACTTGTCACCTCCTTCACCCCACGGTTCCATTTCCACCACATAAACCCTAAACCGACTCCATAACCGCCTCTAGCTACTTGTAGCTCGTCCTCATTACCCTATAGCTTCACCACATCACCCTCTAGCTCTGCTTACTCACCCCTCCCCCTCCTCGACACAACACCACCCCATTTCTTGCTCGCTACTCATAACGAGCCTATAAATACCCTCGCACCCTCCTCACTTCAAACCACACCTTCCCTTCTTAAACACCTTATACATTCTGGTCCTAGTAGTAGTACACGAGTCTTAAAGGTCCTTGGAGACGAGTAGGGTAAGCCTTGAGGCCTTGTCGAGTTCATTTCCCATCGAGAAAACCCTAAACCCTAGTTAACCCCTCGTTAAACCCTCCCTAGTCACGTAAGCTTTCATACTTGCTTTCTTTAGTTTTAGTTTAGTTCTAGGATAGTATTAGGATGCCTTAGATCCCATAGGAAACCTTGCCTAAGCCTTGATCACTTAAACTTGCTAGTTCCTTTCCATAAGCCCTAAGCTAGTTTAGATAACTTAGATAAGCTAATATTAGTTAAACATAAGCTAGGAAACCTTTTTGTTTCATAAAAATATAGTTTGCATGGAATTAGGACTAGTTTTGCAAAATTTTCCACGCATAGGGGTATATACGATAACTTTCTAAAAATATTAAGTCTAGGGACTATTTTTGACATTTCTTAGAAGTTATAAGTATAAGGACCCTTTTTGTAAAGTTATAAAACACTAGAATAAAAAGTTAAATAGTTATAAACTTAAAAGGACTAGTTTTGAAAAAGTTATAAAGTTAAGGGTCTAAATGGAAAATATAGAAAACTTATAAGTTCAAGGGTCATTTCTGTCATTTTCCTAAAATATAGAAGTATAGGGACTAATTGTGTCAAGTCTAGATAGTTATAAACCTAAGTAATATAAGTATTATAAGTTTAGGGTAGATTTTGTAAATATGTTAAACTATAAGGGTATAAAGTAAAAATATTAAAGTTAGAAGCATAACACAATACTAGGAAGCTTCATGTGAGGAGTATTATGTGGATATTTCGTTTTGACTAGTTTGCTGGGTTTACGATTTAAAGTGCCCTGACTCCTCAAACGATTATTGCATTTACTTCTGAATTATGATGGCCCGAACGGTGTTATGTTATAACTAAACTCTAATAACAACATAACTCAATAGTAGGGAGCTTCATGTGAGGAGTATTAACTTCTGAATTATGATGGCCTGAACGGTATTATGTTGATAACATAATACAATAGTAAGGAGCTTCATGTGAGGAGTCTTATACTTCTGAATTATAATAGCCTGAACGGTGTTGTGTTATATCTAAAACCCTAAAAACCCTACGAATGATTACTTAAGAAAACATAAACAAAACAACTAAAGCTTGACATACATCCACAACTACAACAACATCAGGATACGTGAGTAAGGCAGTCTAGTTTCTGAGTCACTTTTTGCATCAGTAAGATTTCCCTAAACCCAGGTGAGTTCATAGCCTCACACTTTTTAAATTTCGTGAGTTCATAGCCTCACTCTTTTCTAAATGTTTTACAAACCCTGTGAGGGGGATACTTGCTACTTGCTTTACTTTAAACCGAATATAAGTCTTTTTCTTTGGTTGTTGCACGAGTAAACTATCTGCCACCACTACATAACTAAAATTCATGAATCTAATCGTTTGGGATATTTTACCCACGCGAACGCGAATATAGTTGATAGATCTATTGGAGTTTGACAACTCCCATTGGTATTAACATCTTTCTGGATGGCACCAATAAGTACTATATTTGAATCCACTGAAGGATTAACTTTGGCAAGTTATCCTTCCCATCCCCTCATGGTTGGGTATGCAGCCCCCATGACTCGGATTGTTAACGTGTGGTTCATGAGCTTAGTGCAACATACCCCACTCTTGATAATTGTGCATGTATCACAATTATCACACACACACGCAACATTTTCCCACATGGGTGTAACAACGTAGCCCAGGGAACTTGTATTCACTAACACTTAAACCTATGACTCTCACTCAACACCTAGTGTTGACTTTTAAGCATGTATCCTAGGCATATCATTATTACAGAGATATGGCAGAAGGAGGCACTGAACTTGAAGGACTTTCGAACCGGTTATCATTCAAACACAACATACCACTTAGACTTTGGGACCTCATCAATAGTAAAAGTATATCTTTTACTATAAAAACTCTGATAATCAAATGAATGATAACTAAATTTCTATAAACGTCTCTTTTCGAGTCGTTTTCTATTACTGTAACTGTGATTCCATGAAGTAATACCCCAACCCAAAATCCGCTGTGAACCGTGAGAATGGAGGTGTTACAAATTGGTATCAGAGCATCAGTTGTAGAGAACAAGGTCAAAACCTAAACTACAACTATTTTTCCTAAACCCGAGAAAGTCGTCAGTGCCCCTGGCATCCTCCGTAACCATACGTGTTAAGGTTAGTATAGTAATTGCCTGTTTAACTGCTAAATGATTTACAGTATTTTTACTATTATATAGTTATGTCTACTCCCCGCTATTCTACCCCCGTCTCATCTAGTTTACATCCGGAGAATGTTCTTTCCTCTCCGAATGTACTAGATTATTCCNAAACCCGAGAAAGTCGTCAGTGCCCCTGGCATCCTCCGTAACCATACGTGTTAAGGTTAGTATAGTAATTGCCTGTTTAACTGCTAAATGATTTACAGTATTTTTACTATTATATAGTTATGTCTACTCCCCGCTATTCTACCCCCGTCTCATCTAGTTTACATCCGGAGAATGTTCTTTCCTCTCCGAATGTACTAGATTATTCCCCTAAACCATACCTTCCCGATACCTTAGGAGACTCTAGGAATAGTTTAGATACACCTTCACCCTTAGGTTTTACACCTTTCATAGATAACCCACAATTAAAACACTTAAGAGATTTCTATGCTAAGGCATCACCTATAACTCCCCTAAACCCTATTTTACATCCACCATTCCCCACACCAAGATTAGAACCACATGGTTTCTTTCTCTCTAGAGAACCATGTATACCTAGAAACCATATCCCTACCTATACCCCTAGATATGACCCTAGACAACCCTATACTTTAGCACCTAACCCTTACTTAGTAAACCCTCCCATTTCATCTTGGAAAGATGAATTTGGAGAAAACCCCACTAGGACAACTTTAGAAAATTAGGAAAATCAGTTAGAGGAAATTTTAAATAACTTATTTGAAATTTTCCTTGACCTTCTTGAGAAAATAGAAAAAGGTCATGATAATAATCTAGGAAATCAACCTGACGAAATACCCTACAAGAAACCCATTTTAAGGTAGCTAAAATACAGAAAAATCAAATGAGACACCACCATAAGATAGCTTTTGCCCGTTTTAGGATTTGTACTTTAGAAAAGATGATTGTTGATGATGAGGAATGTCATCAATCAAACCTAGAAAATACCATAAACCCAAACTCTTGGAATTAGGAAAACCTTAGAAAACCCCTAAGTAATATGCCTTTTATAGCCTTAGGAGTTATGCCTTAGAATAATTAGTGCCTATAGGATATGTAAGATAGGAAATCAATAAAATAAGTTAAGTTTTAGAAACTACCTAGTGCCCCTCAATTAGGATAATTTAGATAAACTAGATTTAGGTATGCTTCTTCTCACCTTAGGTCATCCCTAACCCTATAGTAACCCCTAGGAGTATAGACTTACCCCATAAAATATGACAAGTTAGGTACTTGTTATAACCTACCCCGAACCCTTACCTTTAGGAATTTAGGATAAACAACCCCGATGCCTTAGATTCATAGATTTTCAAAACTGTTTTAAACTCCCCTCATACTCCATCCCTTCCTAAAACCCAATCCCTTCCAAACACCTCCCTTATCAATGATTAGAATTTTTATTCTACATCATAGAGATCTGAATTTTTTCTCCTCTAATCTCTAAATCCCCACTACTTCTTTAGCTTCCTTAAGCTATCTTTCCCCTAGTTAGAGAATCTACCCCTAACTATCCCATATGCAAATATATGATAGTCATATATAAGCATATTCCTATCCTTCCCTCTTTACTTCCTTAGATTACTATATTCCCGAGTTAGTTTTCCCTCCCCTCTTAATAAAAACCTGACCCATACTCTTTAGAATACCAATACTTAGGAATAAAAATGACTTTAGGATACCCCTAGAAAACATAAGCTTAAGTATAGAATACCTTCGATTATTAAGATAGGTTATCTAAGAAACCTTTGAGGAAATAGAAAAATAAGATTAGGAATCTTTGAGGCTTTATAAGTTAGAAACCAAATTAGAATCCCTACCCTGATGAATAGAAAAAATTAGGAAGACGTCCCTATAAGATAGGATTTAGCCTAAGATAGGAATTTTACTTGATATTGAGGACATTAGAATAGACTAGATATAAGGAATTTTAGGAAACACAAAGGAATAAATAGTAAACCTCCACCTTAAGCCATTAAACCCCTAGTTTAGGATAGACACATTAGCAAGCTTCTACCATATAGGAACAAACCATTTTTGAGAATATAGTTTACCTAGACCTAGTAACCAACCTTTATTAGGATTTCCCACGTGACTTTGAGAATTTAGAAACCCTAGGAATATTACACCATTAGAATATCCCGAAGCTACCCTAAGAATTTATAACCCAGACTTAGAACTCGAGGTTATTAGCTATAACTAGAAATAAGATATTTGAGGATATTAGATTACATCTTAGGATTTGACGTTTCTTAGGATACACATTAGGAATTTCACTTAGAAGATACTATGGATACTACCCTAACTGGTTTCAAGTACCTAGGAATAGTAATACTTATAATAATAGTGATACTAGTAATAATAGACAACTTAGGACAAAAGAGGAAACCTGAAACTTTGCCTAAGAATAAGGATACTCCTAGTAAACCCTTAGGAAAGAAATCACCTAAACCTTCTCCCACTTTAGAAACCTCTACTTCGATAGAACCAAATACACACCCTTAGAAGTTTAGGACTAATTAGGAAAACTAGAAGAACCTTAGGGGGAAAACAATTCTTGGAGGAATCGAGTAAATCTAAAAATTCCATTAGGATACTATCTTTACGGGTATCCTATACTTTTAGTCCACCGTCTAATCCTACTCTTCCGTTTAATCCCACTCCTTCGTTATTTCCCCACTCCTTCTTACTTTTTCATCCATCCTTCCACTTTCCTTCCATCCTTTCATTTCTCTGTCATTTTTCACTCTCTTTTTCCTACCCTATATTCTCTCCCTACCCCGTCCTACAATGTTCTAAGAATTAGAACTTGTACTTTTCGTCATATCGCAAGATTCTATTAGTTAGATCTTGTAAGAATATCTATGCCAAACTTTAATCCTCATTATGTTCGGCTATGATATTATACTATCTCGCCTTGCAAAAGTTGCAAGAATGAGATTACGTCCGTCACCTTAGTAATAACATGGTATAACTACCAGGTAACTAGTTGCTCAACATAGAGGTTGTAGAACTGGCTACCATGACTAGAACTCGTTTCTGCCATGACTAGAACTCGTTTCTACCATGGCTACTACTTGTCTCTACCATGGCTACTACTTGTCTCCACCATGGCATAAACTTGTTTCCAAAACATTCTTGGACTACATTTCCTTAAATGTGGACCACTTTTCCGTTTTTCTGCCGATACTACTTAAGGACGATTTATGATGACTACTCTATTAAAGTGAATTTGGACGCTCTTTCATTTTAAGAAGAAAGTTATAAATCGAATGGATCATGAATTTATAAGCTCTTGCTTACAAGAATTTGGACGCCATTACTTGTAAGTAATGAGATATAAACAAATGAGACCAAGTATCTGGTACATGTACAAACAATTCCTACTCCGTTTGTACAACTCCTTTCCTTCCTCTTATCTTTCCCAACTCATTCTTTCCCCTACTCCTACGTTCATCAAAATCTGGGACGATATTTCTTCTAAGAGGGTAAGACTGTAACAACCCACAAAATCTCATCACTATCATTCCCATTACAAATACCTATAGTAGGTATTTCACAGGTAAACTTTTTGCTTTTTATGTGCATTCATTACTTGCATGACTCTCTAGACCTGCCCACGTATCCACACAAGCCAAATAACTCAACACTCAAATCCTATAAACCCCCGGTATGTCAAGCATAAGATCACAACAACACCATAATAAGTAATCTACCAATCTAACACACTAAACTTATCACAAAACCCTAATGAACCCTAATTAAGCCCTAATTAGGTCTATGTGCTTACTAAACCCTATATGCTTAACTAAACTAGTTTGAAAGTGTCCAAGGCTTAAGTATGAGTTACATTAGGAACATTAGGATATCTTAGGACCCTTAGGAACTAGTACAACCCATTAGAGCTTAGGTACAAGTCCCTTATGCACAAAACCATAACTAGGTTATATGTAACACCCCAACCCGAGAAGGGCTAAGGTGTACATAATGGAGTCAAATCAGAACACAAGCGAAACGGAGATACATACATTATACAAGGGTTACAAAGTTACAAAAAGAAACTAAACAAAATACAAAAGGCTGAAAATAAAATACAAAGCCCAAACTCAAATACTAAGCCCACTCTCAAACGTTTCTAGTCACTTCTAGGTCCAATCCAAAGCTACAGGGTGAAGTCTTCTAAGCCCAAAATCAAACCTTCGTAGCCCAGCTTCCTACTAAACCTGCCGCATAAGAAAAGAAGTGCGGCTGAGCTCACAAAGCTCAGTGAACAGATATATACAGATAGCAAGTCAAAATAGAGAATGATGCATATGAAATACAATGAATAGAGTCAAAGAACCATAAAGAGTACAAGGTAAAGAAATAGGATAAAAGGTCAAGGTACATGGTGAGTTTAGGTGTCAGTATATTTACCCCAGGCCACACAAATATCCAAACAAACCTGATCACATTATCGTCGTCCTTGTATTCGGAGGGGAGTCCTCGGAATACCAAATGTAGTAAGAGGGGTGTCCTCAGTGGGTGGAGTAGCTAGCTCCCAAAATGTGAAGGGACCGNAGTGGAGTCCTCGGAATACCAAATTTAGTAAGAGGGGTGTCCTCAAATGGGTGGAGTAGCTAGCTCCTAAAATGTGAAGGGACCGCATGCACGCATGCCCAATCACCACACACATATAATATATCCAAATCATGTCGTCATATTGGCCGTAGCCCACACACATATCACACAAAACTAGGATGCATCCATACGCCCCTGCTGGCCCAATCACAATAACAATAATAATAATCATAGCAGCAGTCGATAACAATAATCAGGGACGGCGTAGTACATCTCTCCAACTACGCTAGAGTACATAACATTGGTGCATCAATGCTATGGTTGTGGCTACTCCACAACAAGTAACAAAATAATGCCTGGGTAAATACTGAAGGGTAATGTAGCCAAGGTTCAATATCAAAGGTTTAAGTGTCAATTCACAATCAAAGGTTCCATGGTCAAAGGTTCAAATATCAAAGGTTCAGTATCAAAGGTTCAAGATCAAGTGTCAAGATCAAAGGGTCATCAAGAGTTAATATTAAAGGGTCAAAAAGTGAGAGGTCAAAGCCAAGGTTCCAATCCATAGAGTTCATTAATCCGAGTCCCAACGTCCTATAGTTTATGATCAAAAGGGTCATAATGAGAGTTTAAAACAAAAGTTCAATTTAGTAGGTTCACATCACTTATAAAAAGGTTCGTAGTACAATCCCATTTAAGGGTTTATAAAATGGTTCATTTAAAAGAGATTTTCCAAAGGATGACATTTATAAAACGGTCTTTATAAAGGTTTGCATAAGATGTTCTTCAAAAGTGTCTTTATGAATTTATAACAATCCCGTAGATAAGTGGTCTTAAATCATATGAAAAGTGTCGTTATAAAATAGTTTCTCCTTTAAATGTTTTCATATCGTAATTTAGAAAAGAAATTTTACTTCCCATCATAATATCCAAAAGGACATTCAAGGTCTCACAAGAGTTTTACTTTCCGTTACATTATCCCGAAAGAGTACCCAAGGTCTCACAAGGTTCAAAGGGTGTGGTTATAAAAGGTTATCGAACGGATCATAAGGGTTCCATATTAAATGGTCAATATTCACGTTTCAATATCAAGGATCAATATTAAGGATCAATGTCAAAAGGGCCAATAGCAAAGGATCCATACCAAATGGTCGATAGCAAAGGATCAATATCAAAGGGTCAATAGAAAATGATCAATATCAAAGGGTCAATAGCAAAGGATCAATATCAAAGGGTCAATAGTAAATGATCAATAGCAAAGAGTCGGATCAATATCAAAAGGATCAATCAATCAATAATAAAGAGAGAGAGAGAGAGAGAGAGAGAGAGAGAGAGAGTCAAGAGAGAGAAGTAGTTGTACTCTTACTGAAAGAGTACGGAATATCTGTACCTTATACCCAAGCAAATCAGACCAAAGCAAGAACCACAGAAAATGGAGGGTCACCCCTTCTCCACACCTAAAGGAGTAGAAGACGGAATTACAAAGGATTCCAATTTAGATTATTACTTTTAGTTTACCTTTCCATTTTAAGTAACTTTATATTTTTAGTAACTTTCCATAATTAGCAGGTTTCAATAATTAGCAGGTTTCCCCATTGGGCATGTTTTCCAAATGTTAACATATTATTTTGGGTTGGTATTACATATTATCCAGTTCTCATGTTCATAAGCATCAAGAATCCCGTTTTGGAAAAGTTTTGCGAAATTAGGGTTTCGTGGAATCACCGAACATGTTTTAGGGTTAAAGGTGTCAATATCATAAGTTATGTAGTCATATATTATCACATACTCATATGATACATCAACTTAAGTCAAGAAAGTCAAATAAGCCAATATTACACTTCGCACCCTCAAGTTTACCAAGTTTTACAATTTAACCCTTATAATTATATAATTTACAATTAAGTCCAAGAGAATTCCATATTTACCAAACAAGCACATCATTTAACCAAAATTCAGAATATCATATCAGGTTACACATATAGTATCATTCAGCCCCTCAAGTTTCAGAATTTACACAATTAGTCCCTTAAGTTTATAAAACTTATTAATTAAATCATAATTCCATAATAATT